>BPLR01004108.1:0-77174 GCA_021605095.1 Caerostris extrusa | reverse complement strand
TACGCATTGCTGCTCCCCCATCGTTAAAATTTTGATATCACTGGTGAAAGATAATTCCTTGTATAAATGTATCGGCAAGATTTCATTGCTTTTTCACTCATTTAATTTGAATTTCATTAAAAAAAAAAAGACGCTTTGAATAGGCAATAATGGAGAAAAGGTAAAAATAGGCATTAAAACATCTTAAGAACTGGAGCATTATACGTGAAAAGATTTTAAAAATATCATTAATTAATTAATTTACTTTTACGTTATTTTCTATTATATTGCTTTTATTTTCTTTTTTGTGAAGTTTTAAATCTTTTCAATAAGATACTGCATCGCATTTCTCTGTAACACAAATAATTAATTAGTTTTAACAAGAGAAAAATATAAATTATCGTTAATGTACAAGGTTTTAAATGTTATTTTCATTCATCAACTTATTTAATAATTCTAAAGTGGTTTTAAAAAATGTTACCATTTTAAGAGAAATGTATTATTTTTATTTTGTCATTTAAATATTCCGTTTTTCGTAATATTGCTTAATAATTTTTTTTAAATAAAATATTGCATATTTAACAAGGTATCACTGAAAGGATGCATTATTTATCATACACTTCGAGTTTATTTTTTATTCTTTAAATAATAAAATTTTCTTCATGTTAATTTAAAAACGAGGATCTACATTTTCAAAGTTTTTCAGTTCATTTATTTAAAAAATGTGATAGTTTTTATTCAATTTATTTCATTTGCTAGAAAACGTGACTGAAATTTTAAAATATATGTAATTATTTTGAATTGCAAAATATGGAATTCATTTTTTCTTCAAATTTTTAGAATTGCTTCTGATTTTATTCTTCAAAATAATAAAAAAAAAAAATTGTAGGATTATTTTAAATGAGCAGCTACATTTTGAAAATAATTCTAGAACATTTATTTTAAAAAGTGATAATTTTTATTTAATTTACTTTATTTGCTAAAATCACTTCACTGCAAGTTTAAAATATTTGTAATTGTTTTTAATTGCAAAATACGGAAATCGTTTTACTTTATAATTTTAAAAACTATATGAAGTATTTTCTATCATTACAAAGATGGTTTTTGATTAAAAATTTTGTATTTTAGATGTTTAAAATATTTAGGCATGTAAATTTCCTTTTGATAGTAATTGGAAAGGTTTCAGTTTCAGTATTATACTGATTATAAACCAAAGAAACACTGTAAATTTTACCATCTTAAATAAAATTATTATTATTGGTTTTTATAGTCATTTAAATATTCCGTGTTTAGTAACGTTGATTAATAACTTTTTTTAAATAAAATATGGCATATTTCAACAACCTATCTTTATAACGATGCATTATTTTTTTTCATTAATTTTATGTTTTCTATTTAATTATTTTATATCTTATAAAAATAATAATTTTTTTGTTTATTTAAAAATGATCAGTATATTTTAAAAGTAATTCAGCGAAAATTTATTTAAAAATGTGACTGTTTTATTCAATTTATATTATTTATTAAAAACGCTTGACTGCAATTTTAAAATATTTGTCTTTAATTTTAATTGAAAATGCGGAATTCATTTTATTTAATTTTTAGAGCTGTAGAGCTGTAAAAAAAAAAAAAAAACATTTTCTTTTCATTACAAAGATAGTTTTTGATTAAAATTTAGTACTTTTTGATAGTTTTTAATTTTTATATTTTTATGATTTCCTATTGCTAGTAGTTTGAAAGGTTTCAATTTCAATTTTATACTGTCTGAAAAAAATGTTTTTTTTTTTTTTAAATTGTAAAATAGTAGAAAATATTTCTTAATTACAAAGATTTGCTTTTATGATTAAAATTCTAGCTTTGAAAAGTTAAATCAATTATATATGTTTCAATACTGATAGTTGAAAGATTTCAGTTTTATACTGTTTATAAGCGAAAAATATAAAAAAAAAATTAATTTTTTTTTAAACGAATGGAAAACAGAAAATTTTTGTTTCATTACAAAAATATTTTTTAATTATAATTTAGTATTTTTGTTAATAAAATAATGATATTATTATTATTATTATCTGTAATGCTTTGTAATTATTATACTATATTTCAGACAAAAAAAAAAGCAATCAATTTTTAAACATTATGAGTAATAGAAAATTTTCCTAATTTTAAAGATTGTTTGTGAATAAAATTTTTAAGATTTTAAAAAATTAATATCTAAATAGTTTAGATGCACAATCGAAAATCTTATGGATTCAATAAGTGTTGAAATGTCAGTAAACTCCATATTAAAATTTTCTTTTTAGAAACATTATTTTTTAATGGAATGCTTTCTTAAAAACGTTTACATCATAAAATTATTAATATTTTGAATTCACAAATGGCAGAATATATTTTTGGAAACCTACTTCACATTTTAATATTTCTCTCTGTAAAGAAAATATCACTTTTCCAATGTATGTGGGAAAAAAGTTATAACTGGCAGCAGTTTGGTACTTATGCCAATCATCAAGTAGAAAGAAAAAAAATTGCAAAGGATATTAAAAATGGTTTTTCGCGGATATTTTCATAAGTATAAAATAGAAATGCTATTTCAGCACAAGTTTTGTGAAGTAGAGAAATTTTATTTCTTTCAAATTTGACATATGTTCAATAAGTAAGAATTCAATAGTATAGTTTTTGTATTTTTAACGTTATTTTTATTTCAGCGGAATAATTTTTAAAATTTAAAAATAATAATATAATCAAAATAATTCATTTATTAGCGCATAAATACTTTATTATACGTATAAGTTATTAAATTCATAGCATATTTAAATTCCATTAAAACGAAACACCTGCGCATGTCGGAACACTGAGAAACCGATTCACGCAGCATAGGCAGTCCTACAAGTTTCGTGCAACTACTGTGCAAAGGAATGTTGTAAATCATCAAACAAGGTGAATGATGGCATAAAAGACGCCAATTGGACATGTTTACGAAAGGAAGAATCGTTGGAATGCTGGAATCCAGACTATCATAAACCGAAGTGTCTCGAATTTTGAATGTGGACCAGTCTGTGATCTCAAGACTGTGACAGAGGTTCAAAGAACGGGAGATGTTACTCCGACAACCAGTATCAGGTCGACCAAGAGTAGCAACCTCTAGCCAAGACCGATATCTGGTAATAAGTGCGCGACGTCAGAGGGACAGTACTGCCAGAGCACTGGGTTCCTGGCGCTCACAGTCGCCAGAAGGAATACGAATTTCGAGACAAACTGTTTACATTAGAGTCAATCATGCTGGCCTGTATGCCAGAGACCAGCAGTTTGCCTTCCCCTCATGTCTGCGCATAAAAGCGCTCGTTTGAACTGAGTTTGAAACATCAACAATGGAATGTGGGAGAGTGGGCCAATGTGATGTTCAGTGACGAGTCCCGGTTTAGTCTGAGTAGTGATTCTCGTCGGGTAACGATATGGAGAGAACGTGGAACACGTTTTGAACCAAGAAACATAACGGAAAGACATCATTTTCCATCAAGGGAAGTAATGGTATCGGCAGGCATCACGATTAGACCGCACAGACCACCATTTCTTTGACACGGGTCTGCGTGACTGGTCAAAGTACAGAGATGAGGTTCTTGAGCCTTATATTCACTTGTGTCGAGGTGCTGTCGGTCCTGACTTCAAATTCATTGATGATAATGCGCCATGTCACCGATCGGTGCTGGTTGATGACTTCCTTGAAAGGGAAAACATCCAGCGCATAGCGCGCCCTGCGAACTCCCCCTGATTTAAACCTATCGAGCATGTATGGGATATGCTCGGGAGACAAATTGCAGCCCTTTTCTGCACCCACCAAGCTCCGTTACAGAAACTGAAGAGAGCTCTCCAAGAAACTTGGAACTGTCTTGAGCCCACAACTCATTCATCATCTCTTATCAAGTATGGTAAATGCTGTGTAGCGTGCCTGGCTGTCAGAGGTGACCACACGCCTTGTTAAACTGCAGTATCAGTATTTTATTTAATGTTTTCTTTTCATTTTTCTTTAAATGTGAACCCTTGTTATGCTCAGTTTTCTTCGAACTGCTACTTTGGATAATAAAATTAATTATTATCGTTCTTGGATATTTGGAAAATGCTAAGAATTTACAAAAAAGACTCCAATCTATACATTTTATGTTAAATGATGTACACAAATTAATATATAGTAATTTAATTTCAAAAATATTGTGTGTGATTGTGAAGAACGAAATTTTACGAAACTTCAAAGAAAAAAAATACTATAAAATTAATAATAGCAAGTTGTAACAAGGTGCGTTGAGCGCAATGTATTGTACATAATCAAATTAAAGGATTGTAATCATATACTTGAATGTAGCTCGTTATTTTTCCTAACAGACAAAGTAGGATCACCTACAAGCGAAATAGAATTTATGTATAGATTGTATACATACATATATATATATAATATATATAATCACCAAGATTCACTTAAAAGTAACAGTTTAGAATCAACACATTAACATAACGTAAATTAATTCACGTCTATAACTAAGCAGATAGTATAATATTTAGAATGCATAATTAATGACCCATCAGCATTAACACTTTTATTGTAAACCAGATTTATCCTTAAAGCAATGTCCTTTATCTCAAAATGCGCATCCTCAAAAGACATGCCTCTTAAATATTCAAAGCAACGCATTTATCACTTCTTATTGTGATAGATAATAAAACGTTCGATTCTTGTGTATCAGTTGAGGTTACCGCACTTCAAGGAAGTTCATATTCCGGGCAATTAGTTTGGATGCGTCACTGCAGAAGTTATGTGATTGTGATTTATGACGCCAGGGGTATTTAAAGACGATTATTAATGAACTTTCCCTGGCACCATGTCTAAGTGCGCTGTCGGTTCGGGAATGGATGAACATTCCTCTCCATTTCTGAGTGTTGTTTCATTGCAGATTATTGGTTTAAGCTTCCAGGTGTGGTGAATCGAATGGGTTTAGACATTGATTGCGGCATTGCAACATGGAAACTGACGGTGTTGTGTTTAGCTTTAGTACTTGTTAAAAATTATTTCAGAAATGTCAGTTATTTAAACTCTTACTATTTCTTTTTTTTATACTGTAAAGAAGTCGTTTTTTCCTAAACTTGACAAATATTTTATGGTTTTTTTTTTATTAAAAACTCGTGGATGTTAAATTGTAAACTAATGACTTTAACTGTGAATAGTAGAACTATAATTAACAGTAATTGCATGAAATCTAATGGAGTTGGGTTTAGATTGCCTTCTATGTAAAATAATTCTTCAAATTTAATTGAAAACAAAAAAGATACCAAATATTCCTGCAATCTATTTTAATCATAAACAGATGCCAACAAGCTACTCTGATCATCTTTTAGGTTGGGAATTATTTTACGTTCTACACTATTGATATTTTCCAATGCAAACTTCAATTCCCTTTAATTTTATCATTTTTTAAAATTATTTTCATCTGCAGGTATGAACTAAAAGCAGGTATGCTAAACTTTCCTTTATTATTATGCAGCTTTATTTTCAAGGACACGCTAATATTAATTATAATATTTCTGATGAACGATTAAAGAGCGCCAAGTCTCAATGGAACTTCATAGTCGGTAATTCAGCTGTTAGTTTTTATTCAATAAATGCAATTTTAAAAATATTTTTCGTACTTAGAGTGTGCTGGTTATCGAAATTTGGTAAAGTAAGGGATTACACAACGTTTACAGCATTAAAGTGAAATAAAAATAAAATATTATATATATGTTTTTTTTATTCTTAACTTAATTTTTTTTTCCTAAGAAGTGCTTTTTTATTTATGGAATTATTTTATATACTACACTATTGGTATCTGCAAATTATATTAATCTTATCAAATATTTAACTTAACAACTTGTATTGTATTTTACTACTTTAAAAATACAATTCCTTTTAATTTTTATCTGCATGTTTTAATCTAAATTTTTTTTTTTATGCAACTTTATTTTTAAAGACACGTTAATATTAACTATATACTGACGCTAATTATGTAAAACAATCTTATGATTGATGAAGTGATTAAAATAAGCTAAGTCTCAGTGAAAGTCCATGTTTGATACTTCAGGTGTCAGCTTTTTTCACTAAATCTAATTTTAAAAGTATTTTTCATCCTTAGGGTATCCTGGTTAGCAATATTTGCTAAAGTAAGGCACTGTACAGCGTTTAAAACAGCAAAGCTTAATAGAAAATAAAATATGTTTTCGAAGATCTAAAATTATTTTTCTACAACGTAAGACACGTAGGAAAAAAAAAAAAAGAAATTTTTTTTTTTACTTTATAGTTTGAAAAACATTTTTACACCAGGCTTAAGTAATAGTTCCCGAGTGATTTTAATAACGAAATCCGATAAGAAAATTAATAACGTTGAACTTTTCTGACAGGTAAGGTCACAGTTAACGAAATTTGTTTAAATTTTCAGCATGACATTGTCATTTCTTATTTATTGAATGAAGATTACTATGTACATGTAGTTTAATAATACAAGATGTGAGAGGAAAGATTGATAGTTATTTTTATCGTATGTGTTAACTTTTAAGCTATGTTCAGATTTGATAGCAAAGTAAATTTTATTTTATTTTTACTTACATAATATTTTTTTTTAATTTTAAGCAATTAAGATTTCATTACATATGGCTTCTCTATATATTTCTTTACCTATTTCGTCTTCGTATTATCTTCACATATTATTTCTGCGCTTAATTCTGCACATATTATTATATTATACACTGAAGTGACAAAAGTCATGGGATACCTCTTAATATCGTGTCGGCCCTCCTTTCGCCCGGCGAAGTGTAGCAATCTGACGTGGCAGAGACTCAACAAGTCGTTGAAGTCTTCTGCAGGAATATTGAGCCATGCTGTCTCGATAGACGTCCATAATTGTGAAAGCGTTGATGGTGCAGGATTTTGGGCACGAACAGACCTCTCGATGATGTTCCATAATTGCTCGATGGGATTCATGTCGGGCGATCTAGGTGGTCAGATCATTCGTTGGAATTGTCCAGAATGTTCTTCAAACCAATCGCGAACAGTTGTGGCCCGGTGACATGGCGCATTGTCATCCATAAAAAAATCCCATCGTTGTTTGGTACATGAAGTCCATGAATGGCTGCAAGTGATTCCAAGTAGCTGAACATAAGCATTTCCAGACTTTCCGTAGGTGTGTATCAAAACCACTGTAGCGTCACCTAGTGTGATGGGGTCAGGGGGCACGCCTGCGGCGTACAAGCATTTCCAGTCAATGTTCGGTCCAGTCGCACCAGAGGACCAAGTCCATGCCATGAAAAAACAGCCGAAACCATTACGGAGCCACCATCAGCTTGAACAGTGCCTTGCTGACAGTTTGGGTCCATGGCTTCGTGGGTCTGCGCCACACTCGAACCCTACCATCAGCTCTTACCAACTGAAATCGTGACTCATCGGACCAGGCCGCGGTTTTCCATTCATGTGGGACCAACCAATATGCTCACGTGCCCACGAGAGTCGCTGCAAACGATGTCGTTCTGTCAGTAAAGGCACTCGAGTCGGTCTTCTGCTGGAATAGCCCAAGAAAACCAAATTTCTCTGCACAGTTCTAACAGACGTCCCTTGTACGTCCCACATTGATTTCTGCGGTTATTTGACGCAGTGTTGCTTGTCTGTTAGAATTTACGACTCTTTGCAGACGTCGCCGGTCTCGGTCGTTAAGTGCAGGCGGTCGACCACTGCGCTGTCCATGGTGGGATGTTATGCCTGAAATTTCATACTCTCGGCACACTCTTGACACAGTGGATCTGGGAATGTTGAATTCCTAACGATTTCCGAAATGGCATGACCCATGCGTCTAGTTCCACATTTTATGACACCAAAATTCAAAGTCCTGTTAATTCCCGTCGTGCGGTCATCATCCCGTCAAAACCTCTTCACAAAATAACTTGAACAGTAATGAAAGCTCTGCGAAAGCACTGCGCATTTATACCTGTTCTACGCGATGATACTGCCATCTGAAAATTTGCATATTGCTATCCCATGACTTTTGTCACTTCAGTGTATATTATTTATTGATCCCATCTCTTGTATGGAGATAGGGACGTATTGATAGCATTGTCGGATTTCAAGCCATCTTTTTTTTTTTAGTTTTCAATCTCATTTCTAGATGGACTTGACCTCAAAATCTATAGATAATTATTTAAATAAACTAAAAATACAGTATTTAAACGTTCCTAATACGATTACAAGCAATGATAATGCAATTTTTGAAGTATAACTGACAACAACTATCTCTGTCTTGAAATCTGCCAGTAGGCAGACAGCCTTAGCCCCGCCCAAACTACTTGGGAGCTGTTGCGCCAATGAAGAAGACTGATATTGTTTGTCCCTTTTACGGTCATTTTGTGCTTATTCTAGGCTAATTAGACTAGTACCTACAATCTAACGTGGATTCCATACCACTAACAAAAATTAATGCCACAGCCAGGATTCGAACAAGAAGCACCAAAGGTCAAAACGCTAGCCAATTGGTCATCAGGCCAACCAATGAAGAAGAAGAAAGATAATACGATTAACTACAACAGTAAAATTAATACTTCAACTAATTGATATAACTCACCGATTTTAATACTTCAACGGACTGATATAACATCTTATAATTCAATTGATTGGTATAACTAACCAAATTTTATACTTTACCTAATTGATATAATTAACTAAAGTTAATGCTTCAACTAATTAATACAGAGATCAAAAATAACTAGAAACAAATAAAAATAAATATATTTCATCTTCAGTTTAACTTTAATAATAAATTCGCATAAATTAACACTTGTATTTAATTTATCATTTTTAGAACTTCCCAAAGTCACAACTCCCCTTTTTAAACACCACATTCAAAACTGCACGAACGTCAATATTGGTATTCGTGCACTTACAGAACACTAGAGACACTCATGTCCTGTAGTCCCAACAGTGCGATATCCAATAGAAATGAATTAACCCTAGTTTACTCATCCAGTTTATGATACCAAAATAAGGTCCTGGATTATATTCTAGAGAATCTATAGCCCGTCTAGCAAAAAGAAGTGTGTCGAATTAACCTTTCTTCAGGCAGAAGTTCCGTCGTGTTGTTGAAACTCGTTCCGAGGCACGTGCTATTCCAGGGAGAAAAGTTCACTTTTGCAGTGTCTGCATTTGCATGATAAGGACGAGGTTTGTTTTCGTTTGTGGATATGGAAGTCCTGAAAAAGTCTTGAATTGAGCAGAAAATATTGGAATAACAGAATTCAAAATTTTGAATAAGGGAGTGCTGATAAAAGTGTGTTTGATTGGTAGTTACAGAGAGAAGGAGTTCTCTATGTTGGTAAACGTATTGAATCGCATAGATATTGATTCATTAGCAGGAATGAAAAATGTTTATTAATGTTATGTTTATGAACAAAATCTACGTGTTCAGAAAGTGAGAAAAAGTACTATTTGTTTCAATTTTAGATGCATGGTCACAAACACTTTGTACTTTATATAACACGTTAGATCAACAAACCTATTGGACCTACACACGAACATTTTTTGTTTGCAGTTATTTCTTTTTCATTCACGGTAATTTTATTAAATATTTTACTTCATATTTATGCGTGTAGATGTAACATCTTTGGAATCTACTGACAAGTTATCGGACTTACTAGGAAAAAGTAGGGTGCAAGCCCATTCTTTCAAAGAAAATATCCTTGCACCCTGAATGCAAACACTTTTATGGAATTTGGATTATGGAATTATGGAATTTTTTTGGTAGAGGTCCTTTCTGCAGTGTTAATTATTTTCTTAATATTTTGTTCATATCTTGAGAAGGTAATGACTAGTTGAGTATTATTCAGTACTAAAATCAATTAAATTTAATTACTGAATTAATGTTTGAAAAAATGCATTAACATGAAATGTCATCCACTACAAGTTCAAAAAAATGTATTTGTACTTGAGTGAATGAATTAGAAGTATTTTATGAACGATGGAAAATTTTGAACAAGATATATATAGGGAGAGTGTGTGAGCTAATAGAAGGAATTGAAAAAAATAAAAATAAGAACAGCAACAACGAATTACAGCAAAATAATAAAAGCAAAAATAATAAAAGCAAACGTAATAAAAGCAAATATAATAAAAGCAAATACATACGATAGAAATAATATATTAGGCAATATTTCAAATTTAATTAAAAAACTATTTGATCATTTAAAATTAAAAAAATATATAATACGTTAACAAGAATACTCAGACACGATCGTTTCAAATTTCAAACGTAAAAATTAAGAAAAACAATATCCAAAAAAATAAGCTAAATTAAAATCAGACGATTTTTTTATATTATTTCCAATTTGTAAAAATTACATTATTTTAAAAATTGAATAATATATATTAAATGAATAAAAAAATAATTGAATGAATAAAATAATTAATAACCATTAATTAATTAATAATTAGTTATGAGAAAATGATATTATTAACTAATTATTAATTAATTAAGTAACGATGAGCAAAATGAGAAGAAAGAGCGTCGTGAATATATAAATATTTCTCCGATATAAAGTAAAAATTAATTAATTAATTAAATTTAATTATTGAATAAATATTTGAAAAAACTGTATTAACACCCAGTGTCATCCACTGCAAGTTCAAAAAAAAAAAATTATTTGAACTTGAGTGGATGAATAAAATGTATTTTTGAAAGATTGAAAATTTGAACAAGATATATATAGGGAGAATGTGAGCTAATAGAAGGAATTTGATAATTAACCCTTTTTATTGGAATTTTCATATGTATATTGCGTATCTGATTGACAAATGATAGATAATTGAAAAACAACCCATTAATTGAATAAAAATTCCTTAATTTAAATGATTTTAAAAAATCTATGATTAGATATGTATTTATAAGCTAACAATTGGGATTTTTATTAAATAAATCTAAAATTTAAAAATATTTAATATAACTGAAATAAAACATGCTAAAAAAAAAAAAACTCTATTATTTGAATTCTTACTTATTGAACATATATACAATTTGGAAAAATAAATTTCACTACTTCACAAAACTTTTGCTGAAATAGCATTTTATTTTTATACTTATGAAAATATCCGCGAAAAGCATTTTTAATATCCTTTAAAATTTTTTTTTGTCTCATGATTGGCATAAGTACCAAACTGCTGCCAGTTAGAACAATTTTTTTCCCACGTACATTGAAAGAAGTAGTATTTTCTTTTACCTAGAGAGAAATATTAAACAGTGAAGTAGGACTCCACAAAATGTTCTATGCCATATTATTGAACTAGAATATTAATATTTTTTGATGTAAATGTTTCTAAGAAAACATTCGATAAAAAAATTTTATTATTTACCAAAATAATGTTTTAATATGGATTTTACTGATATTACAAAAATTATTGAATGTAGTAAAAAAAAAAAATTTCCGAATAAGCATTAAACATTTAAATAATTTTTAATATAAAAATTATTAAAATAAAAATATCTTTATGTTTATTATAACAATCATAACAGTGAAAACTGAAACCTTTTTGACTATCAACATGAAAGAAATGTTATTTTTTAACTATCAAATTCCTAAAAATTAATTATAAACAATCTTAATAATTAATGAATCGTTTTCTATTATCACACAATTTAAAAAAATTTACTGTGTTCAGCAGCATTTAAAATCAAACTGTGAGCTTTCAAATTATTAGTTATGAAAACCAAAAGCAAATATGAATATTTAAACAATAAAAACACTTAATTTTAATCAAAAACTATTTTCAAAATGAAATAAAATATTTTAATATTTATACAGTCTTAAAATTTAAAAAATAAATAAAATGCATATTTTGCAATAAAAATAATTGCAAGTATTTTTAAAATTGCAGTCAAGTATTACTAAATGAGATAAATTGAACAAATACTATCATTTTTTAAAATATATGTTCGGTGAATTACTTCCAGAATGTGCTGGTCATTTTTAAATAAGCAAAACAAAAAAATTTTATTTTTAAATTTTATTATTCAAAATAAAATTTTTTTGTTTTTGCTTATTTAAAATGTTAACTATTAATTATAACTATTAATGTTAACTATATTAACTATTAATTAATTAACTATTTATATTAACTATTAATGTTAACTATAAGTTATAAATAAAACAGAAAACTTTGAAATCAATGAAAAATAATGCGTCGTTACAGTGATACGTCTTTAAATATGCAATATTTTATTTTAAAAAATTATTAATTAACTTTTCAAAACGGAATATTTAAATAAGTATAAACAAATTATATTACGCTTCTCTTAAAATGGTAAAATTTCTTAAATCTCACATTAAAATTATTAATTAAATCATAAAAAAAATAATAGATTCTCGTTAATGAACAAGGTTTTGTTCATTAACGAGAATCTATGTATTTTTTTCCTTTTGAAATACAATTAATTATTTGTGTTGTAGCAAAAAATGCGTTGCAGTATCTTATTGAAAGATTTTAAAACTTAATAAATAAAAATAAAGACGTCATACTAAAAATATTGTAAAAAAAAAATAATTAATTAATTAATGATCTTTAAAAAATCTTTACACTTATACTAAGCTTCAGGATGTTTTAATGTACCTCTTTTTAGCTTCTCCATTATTGTCATTATTCTGAAGGCGTCTTTTTTAATGACGGTGATATTAAATGAGAGTAAAAGCAATGAAATCTCCCCGATACTTTTATGCAAGAAACTCTCGTTCACTGTTGATACCAAATTTTTAACGATGGGGAGCAATGTCCATTTAACTCGATGGCTTATTCTTATTACTCTTGTGACTTATTTTCTTTTAAGAAATAATTACGTTGTTTATTGGAAAAAAAATATTTTTAATGACTAGATAGTAATGTAAAATATCAAGTTGTTCCATTGAAACTAAATTGCTTTGATATTTTTTCTAATATAAGTAAATTTTAACTTAAACAAATTTTAAAATGCATAGTTTTTAAAATGTCTCCATATGTATAATAAAACATTAGAACTTGGGATATTTTCGTATGATGAATATTTTTTATTTATTTGATGGATTTATTTTATTTATTTAATACGGACGCAGAGTGACAATACCCCACGTGCTCTACGATCATGCTAGACCGGACCTGGGTTTAAAAGTGGATTCAAAAGCAGTACAAGCATCCATGACACCACCGGGACTCGAACTCGAAAACTGTGGGTACCGAGCGCCAAAGCCATTCTACCCGCCATTCAGGGTCCAAAGTAAAGTAAATTTTAACTTAAGCAAATTTTGATATTTATAGTTTTTGAAATTTCTCCAAATATATACACTGAAGTGACAAAAAGTCATGGGATACCACTTAATATCGTGTCAGCCCTCCTTTCCTTTCGGCGAAGTGCAGCAACTCGACGTGGTATGGACTCAAAAGTCGTTGGAAGTCTTCTGCAGGAATATTGAGCCATGCTGCTTCTCGATAGACGTCCATAATTGTGACAGCGTTGATGGTGCAGGATTTTGGGCTCGAACAGACCTCTCGATGATGTCCCATAAATGCTCGATGGGATTCATGTCGGGCGATCTAGGTGGGCAGATCATTCGTTGGAATTGTCCAGAATGTTCTTCAACCACCGCGAACAGTTGTGGCCCGGTGACATGGCGCATTGCCATCCAGAAAAATCCCATCGTTGTTTGGGTACATGAAGTCCATGAATGGCTGCAAGTGATCTCAAGTAGCTGAACATAAACATTTCCAGTCAATGTTCGGTCCAGTCGCACCAGAGGACCAAGTCCATGCATGAAAAAACAGCCCACACCATTACGGAGCCACCACCAGCTTCAACAGTTTCACTTGCTGACAGTTTGGGTCCATGGCTTCGTGGGGTCTGCGCCACACTCGAACCCTACCATCAGCTCTTACCAACTGAAATCGTGACTCATCGGACCAGGCCACGGTTTTCCATTCATCTAGGGACCAACCGATATGCTCACGTGCCCACGAGAGTCGCGGCAAAGCGATGTCGTTCTGTCAGTAAAAGGCACTCGAGTCGGTCTTCTGCTGGAATGTTTCAAGAAAGCCAAATTTCTCCGCACAGTTCTAACAGACAAGTCCCTTGTACATCCCACATTGATTTCTGCGGTTATTTGACGCAGTGTTGCTTGTCTGTTAGAATTTACGACTCTTTGCAGACGTCGCCGGTCTCGGTCGTTAAGTGCAGGCCACTGCGCTGTCCATGGTGGGATATTATGCCTGAAATTTCATACTCTCGGCACGCTCTTGACACAGTGGATCTGGGAATGTTGAATTCCTAACGATTTCCGAAATGGCATGACCCATGCGTCTAGCTCCAACTAACATTCCGCGTTCAAAGTCTGTTAATTCCCGTCGTGCGGTCATCATCACGTCAAAACCTCTTCATGAATAACTTGAACAGAAATGAAAGCTCTGCGGCTTAGCACTGCGCATTTATACCTGTTCTACGCGATGCTACTGCCATCTGAAAATTTGCATATTGCTATCCCATGACTTTTGTCACTTCAGTGTAATATAATATTAGATCTTGTGACATTTTCGTATTTTTTCGAATATTTTTTTTATGATATTCTGCATGGATGTGACAACTTAATATAAGCAACAACGTTTATAAGCTTTTTAATAATTAAACTGAAAAAGCATGCAAAGATAATTAATTGATAACCTTGTTGAATTTCATTTTTTTAACACATCATAATCATCTATTTCTTAATTACTGCATTATTTTAAGCAAAAATACAATCTTATTTTCCAAATCAATTTGTAAAAACCTAATTTCAAGAAAGCCATAATTTTAGTTTCGCTAAGAGCGACTTTGCTTTTATCGTAAAAAAAGGCTTTGATGCCACCATTCAACTGAATACTAAATCACTACCTAAATACTAGAGAGTTTTTGCGCCCACCGTACGTTAGTTACCGTAGGACTTCCGTTAGCTTTTTCTCTAGCGCATGCTCATAGTAAATTATGTTTTCTATGAGCATGCGCGCTAGAAAAGCTAACGGACGTCCTATGGTAACTAACGTACGGTATCTCAAAAACTCTATCTCTCACGCTATATTACGTCTACCAATTAGAAACGTCGGTTCACGCACACTCAGGTTGTCTGTTTGCTGATTTCTACGACGTGGCAACTAAATCTGTTAAAAATTGTAGGTGTTCACGATAGCTCAGTCACAACAATAAACTCAAGTAATCTTCGACACAGACACAAAGAATGACACAGACTTGAATGGACTGTATAAATTAATTCCTTTATTATGCAGCCATCAAGCTCGAAGATGACTGCCACACACAACCTTTCTCTTTGGTTGCAGAAGTTCAACTCATTTAGGTTTATGCAGCCATCAAGCTCGAAGATGCACTGCTCACACAACCTTTCTCTTTGGTTGCAGAAGTTCCACTCCTTTAGTTTATGCAGACATCAAACTCGAAGATGCCCTGCCACACGATCGTTCTCTTTGGTCGTAGAAGTACAACTCCCTTCTTACATTCTTTCTCTCTCTCCCGTCAGCTCACCCCCTGCCAGACACCCCCACAGACAGGATGTTTTTCTGGACATAGGGCGTTGACCTCCCCTAAGCAGGGGGACATGGGTTTCGACGTAACAGTAGGTTAAAAAATTAAGAAGTGCAAAATGGGGTTCATTATATGCATGCATGCATACATACATACATACATTATAGAAATGATCAATTTGGAAATACCAGAGGACCACAAACAAAAAGAAAAATTAAGAGAATCTAGTGATTGCGAAGAAAGAAAATTCTCACAGCATTGAAATTAAAAATTTTTTTTGGTTATTTTTCCCGTTTCAGTTAAATTTCTGCACAAAATGCACAGTTATGCACAAAATGTAATATGGGTGGAACTTTTTTCAATACAAACCAGCTGTAATAAAGTATTGTCAAATATAAATTATTTTTCTGAATGTTTTCATACTTCAGAACTTTGGCTTTCCTTATCATTAGAATACCTGGTTTCATATTAGATATGTTTTAATCTGGAGCAAAGGCAGGAAAAATCTTAATTTACAATATCACAATTTCTTTGAAACATCTACCTTCAGGATATAATATCTATTATCTTAGTGTTTTTTTTTTTTCTTATTTCTTGAAAATATTTTGTCATCCAATTTCTGTTGTGCCTAATCATCAATGTCCTCCAGTGAGGGAGAGACAACTCATATGTAATCAACTTACGGATGGAGGAGAGAGCAGCGTCTGTTGTGATGGAGCAGCCGTCGGTAGAAGACTGACTTGGCTTTGTTTTGCTCAGAAGGGGTGTAGTGTCCTCCGGGAGGACAATTAGGTGAATTACCCAAATGTGCGTATCGCTTGGAAGAAAATTTGGGAAACCCCCAACATGTAGTCTGACAAAGAGGAGAGCCTGATGGCCGAGGGGCTAGTGCTCTGGTGATCGGTTACACGAGTTTCGGGTCCAAATCCTGGTGATGCCATGAATGTTTGTAGTGGTTCGGAAACTACTTTAAGCCGTATGTCCCTGTATTATTCTGAATGCAACGCGTAACAGAGTCAAATCAGTTTTCTCACCCACATCATTGTCAGGCTGTAAAGGGAAACTCAGCTCTAATCACAATGATGTGATATGGTGTAGATTGGACTAAGAGGCAAATTGTAGTAGTTTTTGTATGTTTGGGCCATGTTTTGTATAATATATTTTTTTTTTTTTAGTTACAAGAGCAATTTTGCTGTTTACACTTTTTGTATGTTTCATGATTTCCAGTTTTATGAATTAATTTTTAACTTTTTTTTTTTCTTTTTTTTCTTTCGTTTTTGTGAAAGAACTAAGAAGCTAACCCAATTCTAACAAGGAATCAACTCCATTTATCACTCCGCATATCATTACAGACTATCATATAATATAATTTTTGTATCATTTTTTAAATAAATAGACAGTATTACTTTCCAAAATGTGTACTATATATTTTCATCTTTAATGACTAAAGATATTTATTCAATTTCTTTTTAGAGAACATTACGACAGAAAATCCTTTCTTAAATGCGTTTACGAAAACTATTTATGTGTCTCTCTTTACAAAATTACTTTCGTAAACTATCAAATAAATGTACAGTATTTATAACGTTAATGTACCGGAATGAATTTTTAAAATATATTATTTAGGAAACTATTCTGGTTTGTAATATTTATCTATAAATTATATCCTTTTTTCCTTTATTGCAAGTAAAGTATAAAATATCTCTAGTAATTTACCAGATTCCTAGAACAGTAATTCATTATTATATAAGTTTTTTTTTTTTTAAAAAAAAGTTGAATCAAATTAAAGTCATATATACTTGCATATATATTTCTTCTTGCTTATATATATCTATTCATATTTTTTGTAATGTTAGATAAGTAATATATATTTCTTATTAAAAATTTAACGATGAATAACTTTCTTTCAAAAGTTAATTATGTAGTACTGACTAGTATACGTGCAGAATTATTTTTGTTCGTGCTATAATTTTTAAATGTAATTATTTTAAATTATATATTCGTAATTCTTAATAATTTTGCGAAAGTTCGGTTAAATAATAAATGGTTATTAAGAAGAATATTTTAAAATTTCTTTATTCTAATTTCAAAACTTTGTTTTAAATATTGCTTTTAATAAATATAAAATCTCACATTTTTTTTTAAATATTTATGTAATAATTTCATAACGTTATTCTACTTTTTTTTAATCGAACAACCAAATAAAAAGGAAATAAAAATATTTCCCTTTCAAAACAACAAAAATGCATTAATTTTCTAATAGAATACAGTTAAAAAACTAAAATAACATTAAGAAATTAATATACAAATACTAAAACAATTTTGAGATTTTATATTTATTAAAAACAATATTTAAAGCAATATTTTCGAAATCATGATAAAGGAATTTTTAAAATCTGCATAGATATAAAAACAATAATAAATGAAAGAAAAAAATCTACTGCCAATTTCATTTGTAATAATTATATTTTTTATTAAATTTAAAAATAGCATTATCATTAAATATTTTTTTCCATAATAATAATTTGGTTTTATTGAATTTATTTTTAAAAAAAAATTAAAAAGAAATAAAAATATTTTCATTTAACAACAACAAAAAAATTCATTAATATTTCAAATTGTTCATAATCAAAAAACTAGACTAACATTATGAAATTATTACATAAATATTAAAGAAAGTTGTGATATTTTATATTTATTAAAAATAATATTTAAAGCAATATTTTCGAAATTATAATATTTTTTTCTTAATCTTCATAAAAATAACAACAATAATAAAGGAACAAAAAAAAAGCTTTTGCAAATATCGTTTAGCATAATTATGTATTTAATAAATTTAATAAAAAGCATTATTATTTTTTTTTTATAATAATAATTTGATTTTTTTAATCTTTTTTTTTAACAAACAAATTAAAATGATATAAAAATATTTTTATGGAATGAAAAAAAAAATAAACTGAATAACAACTTAATTAATCTTATATATATATTTAATTGTTGCCTAATTATTACCTGAATTAAAAATATCGGGATTCAAAAATATTATGTTGGAATATAACATCAAGTAATCTTAAATAAAAAAAAAAAAATTCCTTAAAAATATTTATGATTTTAAATAAAACTCAATTGCTAAATTTATTTATTGAATTAATCTGAGAAACATATAAATTAGTTTCTCTTGCAAACCACTTTTAAATGAATTTATGGAAAAAAATATTTAGTATGTTTTTTGCTGACTGTTCACATGTATTCATGAATACATTATGCTGCTTCTAATTCGAAGTTTACTGAAAACGATTAGATGGAAAAAACTATGCCAAACAATTATTAATTAATTTGTAAGTAATTGCCATTTGTATCTATTTTTAATATACGTATATAATTTCTTTTATATTCGTAGACGTCAATTAGTTTTGCAGAACATTTTTGAAAACCTTGTCTCTTGCTACATATATTTTTTAATGTAACATTTTTTTTTACTTCGATTCAAAATTCTATACGAAGAGCAATATAATTCAAATTACCTTTCAAAAGAATTATTTTATTAGTGATTGTATATAGCTTCTAATTAAAATTTCCTAAAATTATATTCTTTTTTTTATGCAACTTTTAAGTAGAAATAAAATTCGATTAAATGGAGAATCAAATCTAAATATTTTTTTCAGAATTAAGAATTGTAAAAATAAGGATATCTAAATTTAGACCAAAATTGTCAAGCAATAAATTTATTCCAAATTTCATCTAAAATATATTAATATAAATTTACTTAAAAACATTTTTAAATTAATTATGTATCTATTTTACCGTACAAGGGCAATTTAAAATATTATTTTATTTGTTATTCGTACTTTTCTGATTTCAATGATTTTCCTAGTATCTCTATATTACCTAATTATTCTATAAATCACTTCATCAGCATTTTCATTTTGTAACCACCAGAAAATATTCTAGCTCAAATCATCCTAAAAATCGTTTCACCGCAAAGCAGTGAAACGACATAATCCATGTAGTAGCTCACGTAATTTCTCCAACAAATAAAGATCATTTTTAGTTTCAGACTGAACTTTGGCTTCCTGCAGGTAACGGGTTTTGTTTAGAAATGTATAGCGACACATTGTTAACAGATATGAATTATATTAAAATTGTGTTCTGTAATATTCTAATTGCAATTTTGTAAATAAATATTAGTTGAATATCAATCTTCTTACGAGAACCCAGTCATCATACGGTATCCAGCGTTTCTGTTGGAATAATTGAGATTCTTTAATCTTCTCAAGATATAAAATTGAAATTTGAGCTAACTGGGTGCTATGGTTCAAATATAATAAAAGAAATGTATGACATTTCAATAAAAAAATTCTTTTGCAATTCTTAAAACTTTTTCTTCCGATTCTTTTTTTTTTTTTATAACTTGCCTTTCATATCTACTAAAAATGAGGACAAAATGCCAATTAATTTATTGGAACATTTTCATTTAATATTTTTCAATGTTATTTACTATGTTAGCTATTTTTTATTTACTTTGTAATTTAAAGACAATTTTTTATAAGATGTTATTAGTTTGCCGCAGAGTTTTATCAAGAATATTAGTAAAAGTTTGAAATATTTCAAATTTTTTTTTAATTAAGGGTTGCACATATGTAAAATAAATTTAATTTATAATTAAGAATGCAAAATATGATTGTGCTGAACAGTGTTTTTAACCTCATGAAAGAAACTATTTATTTATTGTAGCTCAATAGATCTCTTTCATTATGAAATATTATTAAAGTAGAAGGGAAGTTTTGTAAAAGTATTTATACAGTATTTTTCCTTATAGTGTAAACATTTCATGAAATGTTTCCTAAAAATATTTTCTTCTTTTGTTTTAAATACAAGAAATTTTTTGTCATAAGTAAAAATGGAATGTAGCAGCCGAGCATTAAGTGCATTGCTTATATTTCCCAGAAAAGTTATTACTTTTATTAAGATCGAAACTGTAACCGAAGTCAAATCTTTTTATGGCTTCCTGATAAAATGGACGAATGGAGAAGGTATTTTGGTCCCAGAATTGGAAAAAAATAAGGAAATACTTAAATTCCTTATTTCAAGTCGTCCGTATTTTAGTACTTTTTTTTTATACTTTTTCTATTAAATCTTTCTTTTCATGTTGTGATTTAGTTAAGTACGATAAAACTTCTCGACATTTATCTCATTTTAAATTAGATAATATTTTCAACTTCGATGGAAAGAAAGTTTTTCAGTGACTCTATATTTTTTCGAATTAGATTCAATAAGGCAAACTGTTTATACCACTTGTAAACATTTCTTTCTGATGCAGGACTGCTCACCGAATGCCTTCTACAGCATTCTATACGTTTCCACAAACAAAATTTAATGCAAGTTCTTTTCTCAATTCATTCAGACATTTCAAATATCGCCGGATCAGTTTTAGCGTCTGACAAAGCCAAGAGTAACTTAAACACTAATGAATATTTTGACACGAAATTTCACACAGATGTCAAGGACAATGACAGCAACCTAAAAAAAAAAAAAAATTGAAATTCCATAAGTCCCGGGAATTTTAAATTGAAAATGGATCTTACTATTTGGACACAGTAGTAGTTAAACTTTAAAAGATATCATAAATATAACGTTTATGGTAAATTTAGATTTACATGTTGCGTTTGAAATCAAGGGTTTCATTGTCAATCGGATTTGAATCTGAAACATCCAACAATTTAAATTCACGTATTAGTAATTACGCAGGATTTGGATAACGGAGAAAAACCCAAAGCAATTAAGAAATCTTTTTTTCTGTTGATGATAAATTAAATGCCAAAATTTGAAATATAATCTAATATATATATCTAATAGTATCTTCATGTGCATACTTTAGCAAATTTATTGAATGCATGACAATGGTTATTGTAGAACTATGAGGTCGCTGTAGAAATAATATTATATGTATGTTTTGTGTTACCAAAATAATTCCTTTTGAAATTTGTTAGACTTTCTTTGATTTTTTTTTGACAATTTCAGTTATTTAATTAATGAATGTTTAATTTCATGCTATTAATAATTGTACCATAGTATAATACATAACTTAAAATGTTTCCTCTTAAGAATAACGCTATGATAAAATATCAATAGTAATTGAAATTTATCATTCTCTAATATTTAGCAACACTATCACCATTTAATTAATTAGTTGAAGAGAGAAAGTGATTATCTTGTAGGTTTGTTAACTATTATTAACGTGATTAGCTACTATGCAGTTTTATAATTTTAATTTTTAAATGAAGGCCACATATTATAATTTATTTATTGGAATCGTTCAAAAAAATTACACACTACATCACTTAAAAAGAAGGTAATTGGTATTAAAAATATCGTCACATATTATCTAAAATATCATCTCATAAATATTATAATACCTTTGAGCCTCTTCGTACAAAGCAATAAAATGACTGCGTATTAAAATTTAAATAAGATCAAATCATGCTTTTTTCTTTTCCAAAACAATTGCAAGATTTAACAAATTATATATTCCCATTTCGACTCTTCAAAAGCGATTGAATTATTAAAAAAATCCCATCTAATTAATAACAAATAATACTAAATATATAAATTTGAATAGGCATAAATTTATTATAAATTGCAATTAAAGGAAAGAAACCAATTTCAAACACAAATTTAGAGGGCTTTTATAAAAGATCCACTATTGCATTACACACATAACATTTGAGAAAACTTCGAAGTAAATGAGTACTGATTTACAGTAGGAATATTCTAGTTTTGAATCGGGAGATTTAATTTGACGACAAATAGATATTATTTTCAGTAATTACCAATCATTTACCATGACAATATAAGGAAAGGACAATTTTAGTTTAGTTCCCCATATCATTTGATATATATTACGGCTGGAACTTTATCTGTTATGTGACCTTGAAAGTTTCTGGTGTGTTTTGAGATATTTCTGTTTTAGACCGGATGCCTGTAATACAATACGAAATTTAAAAAATTAAAACCGAATATTTACGAAGGTGTCTGAATATTGTAGCTACTCCGATATCTTGTAATTAAAAAAAGTAATATAGCAATCGCCACGCATCTTCCATAAAATTATAATATTTTCATTTAGTTCCATAATAGCATTTTACGGATGTTATGACTGGAACTTTTTCCGCCATGAGTTCTTGGAGGTTTTTGGTGTGTTTTGAAATTTGTTTTTCTGTTTTAAATCCGGTGCTTGTATTTTTCTTTGATCTCTTTAATACAATACGAAATTTAAAAATTAAAAAAATATATTTACGGACGAGTCTGAATATCGTAGCTACTCCGATGTCCAATAGTTAAAAAGAAAAGTAATAAAGTAATCACCATTTATCTACTGTCGTCTACCATGAAACCGTAGGGATAGGAATGTAATCATTTAAAGGACCAATAACATTTTAGGAGCGAATTTCTTTTTCAAATTGAATTTTCATTTGACCCTGTTATTTTATAAGTGTTAAATTCAATAAGTCAATTGCGAGTATATTTTTGTGGAAAAATTATGCCGACATAATAACAAGATATTTCAGTTTACCGTTTAACAAAAGAATGTAAGTTCTACTGCTGCCAGATTAAATTCACTGAAGACTTTCATTTCAAATCACTTATAAATCTTAAAGACCATGCATTAGTAAAACTACGCAATGTCCAAAAAGAACAGGTTTTAAATTTGTGAAGCAGCAAAGATTAGATTTTCATCTGTTTCTTTTACTCCTCTTAAGCGATTGAAAACAAGATACGTTTGGAAGTCTATTTATGCTTGCTGTTTCTCTTAAGAATTTAGCTTTATTTCAAGAATGTTGTAACTTGATTCCTGTAACGGAATAGGTTTCACAAAGAGAGGAAAATTGCATTTAGTCATAAATTTGTGATGAAATTTTTTTTTTTTGCTTTCGCTTTGAAGTATTTGTGTTCGTTATACATTCTTAAGAAAAAGACGAAATTTATTTGTCCCGCATTTTAGTTTAAAAACATGATATAAATATAAAGGAAATTTTAGGACACATTGTATTTATTTCCTTCGAATATATGTAATGAATACATATACATCTTTTATTGATAAAGATGATTAATAATCAAATAGATGTATAAAAACATTTAAGTAAAATAAATTAATTAGAGCATTGCAATAAAATATTTCAATCCACTATATATTTCAATAAATCCAAATAAAACATATCAAATACATTTTTAGGTCTAAATAAAAAGAATAAAAATGAATTCCACTTAACAACAACCAAAAATTTCAAAAATGTGCTGCTCTAAAAAGAAACAATATTAAAAGATTAATAAAAATATAACATTATAAATACTGTATATATAAATGGAATACGTCAATATTTGTGTATTTGAATTAAATTCAGAATTCAATTGAATCAATGAGCAGAAATATACCCAGTCCAGTCAAAAGGCATTAATGTGACCACCACCTACTTTCGACGTCAACGTGAAATAACCCATCACAAAAGGCAGGTGGCAGCACATTACAGTGGAGTGTATATAAGAATTCCACATTGATACCACATTCCACGCTCTTTAAAGCTCAGGATATAAAAGAGTGTACCTTTTTTAGAGTGTTGTAATTAATTTCGATAGGGTTTGTTATTTTATGTCGGGTCGTAAGAATTTGCTGGGTCATATCTTTTCACACGCTGTCATTATTTGTTTTGTAGATTTTAGAATAATGGAAGAAGATTTGCTTTCTTCGACTTTTTGGGCATATGTATGATCATTTTATGCATATGAGCCTACATAAGCACATTATCATTTCCTGTCTATATTGATGGTATCAAGAATAGTCCATTCCATCAGGATAATGATCACTTTGATACGATGTACATGGAGATTGTTTGTGCACTTTTAATATGCTTCATGGTGAATTTAATTTAAAACAACGGTATTCAGATTTGTATCTGATTGTTGTACATATTTACGATCCTAAAATTATATGATCATATTCCTATGATACAAGTTCCTATAATCATAATCCATTCAATCCAATAATGCATAATCAATCATAATATTTATCATGCATTTTCCATCATCCATTTGGAAGGTTTAAGTGAAAATTTTGATTCAGATGATGCTAAGCCATTGATTTAATTTTTGGTGGAGAAATATTGTTGAAAATGAAAAATTCACCATTTCTGGTCTACTACTCGCTTTTGGTTGTTGTTATGTTAATTATTAATTGTTGAAAATGGAAAATTTAAATTATTAACTTGAAAATTATTATTATTATTGTTGAAAATGGAAAAAAAAAAAATTACTATTCTAGCCTATTTCACGTCGCGGAACAACAATCGAGGCAATTTTCTCATGTTATTAAGAGAGACTAGAAATAAAAGTGGTCATTTCATACTCCAAGCCTACTGTTTCCTTTCTGAGCAACAAAGTTAATGTTTAATTATACATTCTAATATAAAATACTAAAACAGTCTGTATGCAGTACTTTAATTAGACTTACTGATGAATACCTGGAATTTTCCCTTTTCATCACAGAAACACAACATTAAATCCATTTTAATTTGTCCATAACGTTTACATGCATTCTCTTTATTTTTAATTTAATGTGTGTTATGTATCTACTCATTAGCCTTTTATTACCTTAATGAGTAAGTATTTTTAAGCTTCGTTTTGCCATTATTACCTTAATAAGTAAAAGTATTTTAAGCTTCGTTTTGCCATATCATAGAATTTCTTCTAATTTAATTGGTTGAAAATGAAAAACTATTATCGAAAACTGTTATCGATTCTTAAAAATACATTACTAAAAATTAATAAATTCCTAAAAATTAAATACTTTTTGCCTTGATTTTACATTGGATGAGGATTTTTCTGAACCTCTTCTATTCTTGGGCTTTTCAGAGGTCTCTGAATAATGGATTTATTCAAATAGCCAGACGATGATCAATGAAAAACAATGACAAGAAAAAAATAAGTTTTTTTCGTAATAATCACAAATATTCTTTACTAATTGTTTTCCAATGTCATACATAAATAACTAAATTTTATAATAACAGAAGTTTGACATAAAAAATTGGAAGACAAAAAAATGATTTACTTCTTATAAGATTGTAATTCTGCAACTTATTTATAATACAGGGTTTAATTTTGATAATCATATGTTCATGGTATTTCTTTCCGAAAATTTATTTTTCTTATAGCATTCAGTAATCAAAGTTCGAAATGAAATAAAGCGGAACGAATTTGAATTGATGGATAGACTTCAATTGAAATTATTGTTCTCGTGTTCATTCAAAACATTTTTAAACAATTCAAGAAAATACTTTATAGCAAAAGATGAAGACTTTATATGGAAAAAAGTGTATTACGACTTTCATTTCTTTAAATTTGAGTAATATTTTCACTGCTATTTCTATTAAATGATTTTTCAAATTATATTATCAACTTTTCCAAAACTTAGAACAACAGATAAAATTTCCAAGCTTAGTCCTTTGGATATCGGCTAACGCACTGTAAGCCTTTCTTACAGCAACATTAAATAGAAAACACCAGATCATTTAACGTTCTCTTATCTTTACGTCCTACCACTGTTGATAAAGATAACCTGCACATAACTGCTTGCCTTTCCCTGTTGACCCTCTGGTTCTTCTTATCTTAAGCATCGCCTCACGTTTAAGACTTCCTCGTTTTTTCTTTTTTTGCACAAACACTGCTTCTTATTTGGCCACTATCTTTTTGTCCTCTAATCACTGCGACCGGCCCTTTAAGTTGGAAAAAGTAATCGATTCTTAGTTTTTGTTTGCCATCGTGTTTTATTTGTTTATCTTTTCAATTGGAAATGCTTATTTCAATTTCCATGAATAAGTCCAACTTAACTCAATTCTGTTTTATGCTAAATATTTAAAAAAATATAATATTTATATTTTTTCCCAATTCTATTATACGCTATTTTCTTTCAGATTACTAATTTCTTTCCCAAATCGCCATCTTTATTTAATATTTATTTTTCAACTGCTATCCCTTTCCTGACCAATGAGGTTCCACCATTTTTTTTTCAGCGAATATTTGCACACATTTTTTTTATCTTTGGGGAATTTTTCGAATGGAATAACCCAGACTTGTTTTGTTCGTCGGCATCCCTTTTGTGTAACCATAACTGTTAAGGGGATGGATGTGGAAGTGTGAACTCAAAAGAAGGACTGTTCATCAAATGTTCTGGAAGGGAAGGAGCAAAGGAAGTAAAAAAATAATAACTGAATTCTCTCACTTGGTTGATTGCTTTCCTACAACACAGCCAAGTCATTATTTAAAGGTAAACATTTCCCTTTGAAGCCAACAAAGCACTTTGAAAACCGTATAACACTTGTTATTCAGCAGGAATGGAAGCAAATATTCTATAGGTTAGAGTAAACGTTTGACACATCCCGAGTTATTTTTTTTAGACTAACTATAATTGATAAACATTTGGATCCATTTCAAACATAATTCATGTGACCATTTTTTTTTTCGATCTGAACTTGGATATTTATTAAAATATTATTATCGGTTTTATAATTTACATTAATAATTGTAACGTTAATTAAAATGTTTCTGGCATAGCACACACAAAAGATTTAACATGCATTAAGAATAAAAATGATTCGATGGAAATTAAAAATAATCTGATTAATTAGGAGCATATTTTTTTTTACAATTGTTTTATTTATCTGTACTTTTCAGTATTAAGAATTTTCTATACATGAGCCGTCTTCTTTGAAAGTGGTGCAAGTCCATTTTCGATAACAATGAATGTAATCTGTATGAGCTTTTTATCTATAAAATGTTCGCAAAAATATCCTTCAAAATTTTAATCATTTTGCCAATATACATATTACGCTTATATATACAAAAAAAAAGACATTTTTCTTGTGATAAATACAAATAAATAATCCTACTCTTTTTTTCCGAAGTCATACATAAATAATGAAACTTTTTAATAACAAAAGAAAAGGTTGAAACCGAAATTGAAGATAAAAAAAATACACTTCATATAAGATTGTAATTCTGCAACACATTTATTAAACTTGTTTTTATTTTAGTACTTTCTAAAATTTGTTTTTTACTTAATATACAGTAATCTAAGTTAGAAATGAAATAAAGCAAAACGAAATTGAATTCATAGATCCCAAAATTATTGTTCTAATGATCACTTATTTGAGATTATAGAAAAAGATGAAAATTTGATATGGATTGCATTGCGATTTTAATTTCTTTCTCAATAAATCGCTGCTCTGTGTATTAACTGATTTCTCCCCCTGAGTTTTATTTTTTATCTCTTTTTCTGATTTGAGATAAATAAATTTTGATTAGAAAATTATTTTCCATCGAAGATAATGCAGCTTCGCTTTTTATTTCAAAACCCACTATTTACGCCATCAAGACTGGATTCATTTGTGGAAACTTCAGATTTATTGTACTGTTTCCACAGACAGCTATATTGATGTAAATATCTTATAATGTATTCTTTTTGTGTAAAAAAAATGTTAAAAATCCAGTCAAATTTTCTTCTAACTTTAAATTACTAAATTTTTATGTGTGAATATGTAATTTTGTAAGGACATTTGTGTACATCACCAAAGAAGTAAAGTTAACTAAAATCAAAGTCATCATTAAGCAAAACAATATCTCTTCTATCACTGATTTTCATTCAAAAAATGATGTTTCTTAAAAATAAATATTAATTTGCCTCGTGTCTCTAATTACGCTAATTGTGAAATTTCATAACGGTTATGCAATCATGTAATAGTTATTATGGTATTATAGATAAGGTGTCCAATATCATAACGTGTATTGTATCTCATTTGAATTATTTATGACTCTTTTAAGCAAAGAATGTGGAATTACGAAATTTTATACTGTTTCAGGTGACAATCATTTGCTCATGGTATGTACAGATTGTTAACAAAAGTATTTTTATACGAATTCAAGAAAAAGTAATAGGATTTATTACAAACTCATATCCCTGTATGAAATTTTAATTCACTACTGGGCAAATTAAAGAATTTAAGGTAAAAATATCCGAAATATTTTAGAAACTAAGTTATATCAACTTATATAAATCTCGAAATAATATTTTCATCTTACTATTTCTTCACAAAATACAAACACCTCACTTGTTTCTTTTCAAATTATATTATCAATTTTCCCGATTTTTCAATATCCAGATCTGCCTCGAGTCAAAACACCCTCTGAAGAAAACCACTTTGTGTTTTCAAAGCAGACCCAAAAGAGCACTTCAATTCTAGTTAACCATACATACAGCATAACTTTTTCAATATGTAGTTTTTAAAAATCAAAGTATCTTTTAAATGAAATCAAGGAAAATGATACGATATATTTTAAAACATTTATCATAATATAAAATTTTTAATTCACTACTGGTCAAATGAAGGAATTCAAAAGTAAAAAGATACTTAGCAATTTGAAAACTAAATTATATCAGCTTTTTAAATACTAGTATTACTAGTAAATAGTAATCTCTTTAACCTCTTTGCTTCTTCACAAATTTCTCCTTTTAATTCTTGTTTTTCTTTCAAATCACATTAACCTCTTTTCCAAAAATTAGAACGACAGATTAATTTTCCAAGGTTAGTTCTTTGGTAATTGGCTAACGTAATATAACCCTTTCTTACAGCAACAGTAAATAGAAAATACCAGATCATTTAACATTCGATTATCTTTATATCCCACCGCTGTTGATGAAGATAACCTGGACATAACTGCTTGCCTTTCCCCTGTTGACCTATGGTTCTTCTTATCTTAAGTGTCGTCTTACGTTTAAGACTTCCCCCATTCTTTTACACAAACACTGCTTCTTATTAGATCACTATCTGTCCTGTCGTCTAATCACTGCGACTGGCCCTTTAAGTTGGAAAAAGTAATCAATTCTTGTTTTTGTTTTTTATCATGTTTTACTTAGTTATCTTTTCAATTGGAAATGTATATTTCAATTTCTTTGAATGACTTCGATTTTGTTTTTTTGTTAAGTATTCAAAGTGAGAATAACCTTTACAGTTTTTTTTTTTTTTTTTTTTCAGATCTGTTTTATGTTGGCTTTTTGCAGATTGCTAATTTCTTCCCAAAACCGCCATGTTATTTAATTTTCCTTTTTTTTTTAAATATCACCCCTTACCTGACCAATGAATCAATTCTTGTTTTTGTTTGCCATAATGATTTATTTATTTATCTTTTTCAGTTGGGGGAATGCTTAGTTGAATTTATTTTTGACTGGCTTCAATTTTTTTGTGGTAAATATCCAAAGTGAGCGTTATGTTTAATTTTCGCATTTGTATTTTCAATTATATTTTATGCTAGTTTTTTTTTTTTTTTTCAGATCATTAATTTCTTTCCCAAAAACGCCAACTTAATGTAATTTTTTGTAACTACCACCCTTATTTTACCAATAAACTTCCACCAATTTTTTTTCCTCCAACGAACATTTGCATACTTTTTTTTATATTTGGGCTATTTCATTTAAAAAATTATCCTGACTTTTTTGTTCCTTGGTTATCTCTTTTATGTGACCGTGACTGTTGGGAGGGGGATGGGGCATGGTGAACATAAAAGAGGGGCTATTCATCAAATGTTCTGGAAGGGAAGGTAAGAAAAAAAAAATAATAACTGGATTCTCTCACTTGGTTGATTGCTTTTATGCAACACGGCCAAGTCATTCTTTAAAGATAAACAGTTTCTTTTGAAGCCAACAAAGCTCTTTGAAAACCGTGTAACATCAGTTATTCAGCAGGAATGGAATCAAATATTCTTTTGTTAGAGTAAATGTTTTTACACCTCCCAGAGCTGTTTATTTTAAATTAACAATAATAAATAAACATTTGGAGCCATGTCAAGTATAATTTATGTAACGTTTTGAATTGCAATTTGAACTTGCATATTTATTAAAATATTTTTTGACGTTTTAATATTTTACATTAATAATTCTAACGTAATTTAAAAAGTCTTCTAATATAGCACATACGAAAATTTAATATGTATTAAAATTACAATAAATACAAATTTGGACAATAATAAATAAACATTTGGAACCATTTCAATCCATTGAATCTAATTATTGCTATCAATGGATAATTAATCCAATGGATCCACTTTAGTGTTGTTAGATCCAGCATTCGGTTCTGGCAATAATAAATAAACATCTAGAACAATTTCAAGCATAATTCGTGTAACTTTTTTTTTTTAATTTTTAATCTGAACTTGGCTTATTTATTAAAATATTATTGTTACTTTAATGTTCACAATAATAATTTTAGAATTATTTAAAAAGTATTCTGTTATAGCACACGCGAAAAATTTAACATGCATTAAAAAGAATAATCAATCATTCAATCAATTATTCAATGGATCCAAATATTATTGTTATAAGTGAATTATTAATCCAATCATTTAATACAATGGATCCAGTTTATTATTGTTAAATACAACATTTTTATCAATTTCAAGCCTAATTGATGCGATTTTTTTAATTTTCAATCTCAATTAGTATATTTATTAAAACATCCTTGTCTTTTTAATATTTCACTTTAATAATTTAACATTATCTTAAAAGTCTTCAAGTATAGCACACACGAAAAGATTTAACATGCATTAAAATAAAAATGTTTTCAATTGAATAAAAAAATAATCTTAAAAATTTAGAGCATATTTTTTTATATATTTTTTAATTAATCTCTGTTTTTAAATATTTAAGTATTCTTCGTTTCCTTTGAAAGTAGTGTAAGCCCATTTTTGACAAAAGTTGTTTAATGGTAACAATGGATGCAATCTGCTATGAGCTTTTTATCTATAAACATTTCCCAAAAAATCCATCAAAAGGATCATTATTTTGTCAATATAAGTTTATGTAGTTAAGGAAATTGCATTTATAATTGCTTCGAAGGCGGTAACTTTAGCAAAGCCATAATACACTCATGTCCATAAATTAAGGATAATTCAGAATCACACAGAAATTGAACTCTAAAATAAAAATTTCACCTGCAGAATTATCACACACATCTTGAAGAAGAATATGCAAATTTCAGGAAACCACCAGAAGGCGCGGATAGTAATGTCACAATGACGAGAGTGTAAGAGAGGGGTATATAAGGAATGGTGGCAAAGAAGTAAAATTGTTCACAAGTGCTTTAAAAAGCCTTTCAGTGCAATAACCGCATAGTTATGGCACAAAGAAAGCATTTGGGATGATTTTTTATGTGGTAGAATTATCGGACGACTGGAATGGGACGTACTCAACAGGAAGTATTCGAGGAACTTGGAATCGCCCAGAGTGTCATCTCCAGGCTTTGGCAACGATTCCAAGATGATGGTAATGTGGTAGATGTTACAGCACAGGTCGCCCCCGAGTTACAACGCCGAATGAGGACCGGTATTTAGCACTTACTGCCAAAAGAAACAGACGGAGCACAGCATCAGACCTGTCTCGTCAGCTCTCTTCAGCTACCGGTACGATACAGTTTCGGGCAGACCGTGTACAGACGCTACGGCACATTGGTCTATATATGCTCGTAGGCCTGTCAGATTTGTTCCACTTACCGCAACTCACTGTCGCCTGCGATTAACCTGGAGTAGAGAGCATGCATTGTGGACACACCGCAACAGTGGTCTTGTGTGCCTAGGCGTTGTAAGGCCTGTATTGCATCGTCTGGGAGACATACTCCATATTTACCATCATACTAACCATGTTATACTGTTTTTTGTAAATAGGTTCTTGTTTGAAATTTAACTCAGGAGTAAAAATCGCAATTTTTATTAATTATGTCAAACATATAGCCTCTTTTTTTGCTCTTTACCATTTGTTTAATAAATAGACTTTACAAATAAGTCAAATTTGATTCGCTTCTGTCTCTTTCTTTGTCTGAACTTCATTATCCTTAATTTATGGACATGAGTGTATTTAATACAAAAATTATACTACATATGTGTGGCGACGGTGTTAATGGTATAATATTTTCCATTTCTTCACTGAAATATTGTTTTTAGTTTCTAAATCATCTTCAGAGAAGGACTCCAGAGCTAGAGTTGAAATCGCTAATAGCAGTTTGTTCACCATGTACAATGCTGTATAAAATTTCATTTGATCTGATGAAAATGCTCATTTCATCAAAATGATCATTTCTTTGATGAAAATGCGAGTTTAAAATACTAGATTTAAATATGAGGAAGACCAAAACATCAGAAAATGTCTAATATAATATCACTATGAATGTACAACACCATTGCCAAACTTCTGAAAATGATAGCATCTTTAAGTTTTCTTATGACAGGCGAAAAAAACGAAAACGGCACATACGAAAAAATCAACAATATGTTGAATCAACTTTATATTCTTTCAGTAAGCCATGACTACCTAGAAACACTGTCTCATAATAAAATTTAAAAATAATACATAATTACAATTATACTGAAGACCATTTTGTTACGTGTTTTATTATAATTTTATACAACAGGTACTTCCTTTCTTTAGAATACTGCTAAGAAAATGTGACTTAAAATATGTGTTACTCTTTAGAAATGACTTCCTTAATAATTCTTACACACGTAGCCAAATGGAAAAAAATATGGTCATTCCTCAATAAATATCCCAATTGCCGATTATAGTAAAAAGTCCCTGAATGTTCTATATCCGATTACGATAGATATATGTTATTTAATCTATTTATTGTTATTATTAATATTATATATTTCAGATACATCATTTCTCATATAACGTTACTGTGACAGTTCTTGACAGATGTAAGTTATTGTTTTCAACGTATTTTAATGGTGAAGTACATATAGTATATAATTTTTTTGGACTTACATATAGCAATTGGTGGAATTATGATTATTTTATAGCAATTGGTGGAATTATGATTTTTACAGCAATTATGAGTCATTATCAACCCGAGCAACAGTTTGAAAATTACTGTTGCAATTTTACATGCAATTTATAATGCAGGAATTTGTATTTCTATTGCTGAATTTGAGATAAAATTCATACAAAATATCCTAACACATTCGTAGAATAGATAACATTATAATTATTACTAATTTTGAAATATGTTTACTGGTGTATTAATTTATAGAAAGGTGTAGAAAGAATGATTGGTAGAGTTTGAGTTTTTCAAACTGAAAGCTATCTTGTCTATGCTGTGAATGGACAGGATTAATCCATCAAAAATGGACAGCATTAATCCAAGTATGTATTTTCTTCCACTCCAAATGTACATTTTAAGTTATGGTGACATAACATGGGCGAATGAATGATTACGTGCAGCTTATGCGCACGTATAAGGTGCGTAACGTGGGTAACGTTGGATTTACTAAAAACTACTGTTCTAATTGCTGTTGAAGCAAATCATATATCCAGCATTCCACAACTATAACAAGGTTATTAAATAGAAATTTTACCAAAGGGGCAAGAAAATAAGAACAATACCTATATTTTAATAGTTCTAATTTATTTATTTTAAGCAACATTTTTCATCATCATTCTATCTTGAAACTTTTAATTCAAATTAACATTATAACATATAAGTTTAGTTATTGTAATACAGCAATGAATTTGAGTTTCAAATAACCTGAATTAAAATATTAATAATGAATGATAAAACACATTTATTGTAAATATCACTCTATATCTTTATATATAAAACATTTTAAAATAGTACGCATATTGATCATTTAATGCTGTTTTAATTATTCTTAATAACATTTTAAAGACTTATAATTTAGATACCAAAGAAAAAGGCTATTTTTTTAAATCAGGCATAATAGAAACAATGAATTCTTATTTAAGATTTACAGTAAAAATTGGAGACTTTGCAACTGGCGTACAATTTTCAGAACAACTATTTATAAATAATAAATGTTAAATTAAAGTTTGTAATTAATAAAAAAAAACATGATTTATTCACAAAAAATTCGTATTTTCTTCACCGAGCATTTATTTATAAACCAGTGTTCCGTGGAACATACCTTTAAAAACTCTGATTTAATGAATTTAATGTTTATGTTTTGAGAAACTTCTGAATGATATTAAAAAAAAAAAAAAACAGTACATATTGTTAAATTGAATTGATAAAAAAGAAAAATAATAATTAATAAAAATAATAATGGTTCCTTGGATAAATATATTTATTACTTATCCTACATTCTTACGTCTTCTGTGCAACGTAAACGTATTGCATATTTTTGCAAGTTTCGTGTTGGATTTCTTGTATCATGAAGAAAAAATAACGAGTGCCCTTTATCACGAAACTATTGATAAAGAAACAACAACAGAAAAAAAATAATCGTGAGAATTTTTTCTCGTGGAAACTATATCTCAGTTTTTTTTTTCCGTTAGAGAATCAGAGAGTGTATCGCGTGGCGTTTATTTTCGGAAGAAAAGTGTGATATATGTATTTAGGAATTTTGTGTGACGATGTTTTTAATATAATAAATTAAGTTAGGGGGAAAAAATTCTGTATAAAAATCTGAAAAATAATATAAAGCATTTTTAGTTAATGGATACCGATATAAATACTGGAAACTGATAATAGAGTGGCTGGCTCTCGGTGCCGCAAGTTTCGCGTTAGAGTCTCGGCGATATCATGTACGTTTGTAGAAGTTCAGAATACACTTTAAAAATGTATCTTGTAAAAAGAAAAGCATGCCTGTTTCGAAATCTGTGAACAGGTGGACGGCCTTCCGGCCCACCATGGGGCTGTTACAGCAATGAAGAAGACTATAAAAAAATGGAAAACCTTTCAGTAAAAAGTAAATTTTTGGAATTTCTTATTCCGAAACAGCGGATTTGGGTCTCAGAGGGTAACTTCAACTCAGAGTTTAAATAGTTGAGCTACGGATTTATTGCCGTCCTTGCTATTATCCACTCTTGCCACAGCCCATTATTGTCAAAGAGAAAAACATCTCCTGCTTCGAAATCTGCAAGTAGGCACATGGTGCTCCAGCGCCATTAAACAAAAAGAAAGATAATCTGTTTAAATATAGCATATAAATTAATACCGTTTATTTTAATTACTAGAACTAATTGATAAAAGTAATTAAAGTATATACCTCAACTAGTTGATTCGGAGTTAAAAATTACTAGCAACAAATAAAAGGAAATATATTCCTCCCCAGTTTAGGAGTTTCGCATACATTAACACCTCTATTCAATTTATCCTTGTAGAATTCCCCAAAGTCACACCTTCTTAATCACGATATTCAAAACTGCACAAACATCAATGCTGGACACCAGAGAAACTCGCGTGCTGTAGTCCCAACACTGCGAGATCCAATCGAAAGGAATTCCCCCTAGTTTATTCATCCAGTTTATGCCGCAAACATAGGTCTCTGGATTATAATCTGGAGATAATCTATGGCTCTTTTTGCAAACAGAAGTATGTACTAGAATTTAGTGTTTTGTTTTCTTCAGGAGAAGTTTCGTCGTGTTGTTGAAACTCATTCCGAGGCACGTACTATTCCAGGGAGAAGAGTTCCTTCTGCAGTGTCTGCATTTGCATGATCAGGACGAGGTTTGTTTTCGTTTGTGGATATGGAAATCTAGATATGGCTTGAATGAGCTGAAAATATTGCAATAGCAGAATTCAAAAATTTTGAATAAGGGAAATGAGTAAAATGCGTTTGATTGGCAGTTGCAGAATGGAGTTCTGTATTTTTGTTAACCGTATTAATTCGTATATATTCGAAACATATTCATCTCTAAATCAACTTCATTAATTAATTCGCATACAATAACACCCATATAAAGTTTATCATGTTAGAATTCCCCGAAGTCATAACTTCCTCGTTAAACATTATATTTAACACTAAAAAAAACAGTGTCCTGCAGTCCCAACAGTGCCAGATAAAATCGACAGAAATCCAGCCTAGTTTACTCATCCAGTTTATGACGCTCAGATAGGATCCTGATTATATTCCGGAGAATCTATAGCTCGAATTCGAAGTGTTTCGAATTAACCTTTCTTCAGGAGAAGTTCCGTCGTATTGTTGAAATTCATTCCGAGACACGTACTATTCCAGGGAGAAGAGTTCCTTTTGCAAGTGTCTGTATTTGCATGATAAGGACGAGGTTTGTTTTCGTTTGTGGATATGGAAGTCTAGAAAAGGCTGGAGTGAGCAGAAAATATTGGAATAGCAGATTTTAAAATTTTGAATAAGTTACTTGGACAAAAGTGTGTTTGATTGGCAGTTGCAGAATTGAGGAGTTCTCTATTTCGGTTAAACGTCTTGATTCACGTAGATTTGGATTCATTACTAAGAATAAAAATGTTTATTAATTGTTATTACTTTTGTGTATGTAGAGATATGCAATTATTATGTAGGAAAAAAGGCTTAAAAGTTTTGTACTTCATATTTGTGCGTGTACATGTAACAACATTGGAATTTTCATGTGCTATATAGTGTAATCGGTAAAGTGGATTTGCCGATAAATAATGTCACGTGTATTTTTAATTCATTTATTAAAAAAGTGAATTAGCAAATGGGCTTAGGCAAAATGAATAATGGGTTTTAGAAAAGGAGAAAATGTACTTTATTTGTCAGTTTTAGGTAAATGATTTTAAAATATTTTGGAATTTATAAAACACATCAGAACAGTAACGCATTGGACATCTAAACACAATTAAAAAATTTTCTGGGCAATTATTCCTTCCTCATTCACGATAATTTGCTAAAATGTTTGTGTTTATTTTTCATACGTAAATGAAATAAATGAAACGACAGGTAACATACATATTTATTAGTTTCATATGTATATGTGCAGGTAACGACATTGAAACCTGCTGTGGAATACAGTCAAAGTCTAAATGGATTTCGCCGATACATAAAAAGTCATGAATCTTCAATTGTATAAGTGAAAAGTCAGTTAATAAAATATTTCCATTTGCTGTCAAGCAAATGATAATCAAATTGTGTGCTTCATTGTGCTTGTGTGCTTCATAGCTATTGTGGGTGGCCTCTTGCCCATGCAAAAGGTGTAAGATATGACTACTCCCAGCGTACACATATTTCTGTACCAATTTCTGTTCTGAAATAGCGTACATATATTTCTGTACGTACACATATTTCTGTACACATATTTCTGTTTTTCTGTTTCTGTTTCTTTCATAATGGAGAGTGATCCAAGCTATATTTAGAGACTTTGCAAATCATGAGCTGCTAAGAGAGTGTCAAATCATGAGCTGCTATGAGAGAAAAAATTAAAATCCGATTGAATCTGCAAATAATGTCACACCTGCAATAAAACCGTATTTGTAAGCATTGAAATTTTAAAAATTTGCTGTTTTTCGTTTTTTTGCATTAAAATAGGAAATATAATATACTTTACCAACGATTATGTGACTTTCTCTTGGTTATCACTGTTTGAAAAGTATGCGACGTTGTCTCGACAGAAGAACGCTTTCTGGTCAAAGCTAGAAGAAACTATCCGAATTTCAAAAAACTCCAAGAAAAAGAAATAAAAATGCAAAAAAAAAAAACTCGTAGAGCTAGTTGTGATGGAAGAAAATGAAAATTTTTCGTACGAAAAAAGGAATTTATTAAATTTAGGTATTTAATCATTAATAAAATTATCAATGGAATCATATAATATTTTGTTTTCCAAAAACTAGATTTTTCAGGTTCGTGTTCCTTTTCTCAATATCTATAAAAATTAAAAATCATATTATATATATACACTGTATATATATACATATACATATTATATATATACACTGTATATATATATATATATATATATATATATATATATATATATATATATATATATATATATATATATATATATATACATATTATATATATATACACTGTACCTATTGGTTTTACAAAGGGATTTGATTTCATGATTTGTTAAGAATAATTTATTTTAGGAAGTTATATGCTATCAAAAATGCTAATTAAGTGATTTTCAATAAATCATTAATAATAATTTTTCATTTTTATTGAGTAGAAAATGGTGTGCTAAAATTCATATAATATAAAGCATGCTATTATCATAACCATAAAAAGTATATGCCGAAAGAAAGCATACATCTTCACTAGGACAGGTTTTATTATTTATTAATTTTTTTTTACAATTAAGATGCAGTTGATATGCTAGCTAAATATCATAATCATGGATAAAAAAATCCATTGTTTTGTTTTATCAAATAAAAGATGCAAACAGGTGAAATTTTCATGCATATTATACAAAAATAGCAACTTTTCTGAATGCCGTAAATTACAATTGCAGATTATCTACAAATAATTATGGTAACTTTAAAGAGGTTTTTGATTAGCTTCTAAGAATTTTAGCTCTTCTTTTAATGAAAATAATATAAAAATATTGAATTTATAAAATAATAAACATTTATAATTATAAATTGTCCGACTCGTGGCTCAGTGGTAATGTGCATCACTGATGAGCATTAGGGAGGAGATTCAATCAACTGGCGGCTTTGTTATACACACTGTTTCAAAAAAAAAGAAACCCGTTGGCATTTGTGATGTTTAGTCCCTTGCCTTGGAGTCGGACAACCTGGTGGATGTTTTCTCGGTTTCGTACAGAACAGAAATCAGACTTCTACGTACGGGTGCTCCATCGCAACAGAAGCTGCCCCAGACTTCCCTCCTTCTGCGAGGAATATGACAACAACATAAAAGTACATAACAAACCCTTCAACTATTCCGAAATAAAGGTATATCAAATTGGTGAATTTAATTTCGAAAGGTATTGTTCTGCCAGTCATCACTTTTCATTAAAATTATGTATAAATTCAACTACGCTGTTTGAAAAATTCTGATGCCATTATTTTTAAATTATAAATTGATTACTTTTTAGTTATAAAAAAATAAATCAATATAAGGAAATGTAATTGTTACTCATCGTTACTCATTGTTGCCATCAAGTATTACTTTTGCGGAAAAAAAAAAAAAAAAAACCCCTCTTGAATTTCAAATGAGAAAAAAAAACACATAACATAACTTAAAGTCATTTTACATCCGTTATCCGTTAATAAAAACATATCTTCTTTAAGCAAACACATTAAACTCTTCAGACCATTTTAAATGCAGAAGTGAATTTCATATACGACTCCAAATCAAAAGTGCAAAAATGCATCTGTCCTTAGATCAATTTAAAATCCAAAACTCCAAAAATATCACTTTCAGAGCACATAAATAAAGACAAAAGTGTTGGCATAAAAACACTCCGACGACGCCTTTCAAGCGTTTTGATCATAAAACGGAAACTAAATAGTTTCTCCTCCCCCACTTGTTCGTATACAGACTTAAAAATGACCTATAAATAACGTTTTAACGCCCTCAGTGGAGAGCTCAAAACTCTCATAACAGAAGTTGGAAATTTGCATATGCGCCGACGTCGATGTAACGACCTGACGTACCCGTTACAGAAGATCGGTAAAAGAGGACCCGTTCCGTGCATAAAATCCACGGAATAGCTTTGAGGAGTAGATTTCCTTTTTCGTTCTTCGATTCAGAGGTAATATCGATATTAAAGGAGTTGAATCGATAAATTATGGTGGATGAGGTGCCAGGGGAATCGTAAGAAATTGTGTTATTTCAATCTGGAAAAGTATCCATAAAAAGTTTTTTTTTTTTTATTTTATTTACCATGCATGCTTCAATGAGTCCCGTTAGGTTATTTTTAAAATTAATGCAAAAATTTAAAAGTTGTTTAAAATATAAAACTTTCATTAAAACATGTTTGTTTCAAATTTTGAAATAATTATAAACATACGATTATATTCTATACAAAAGGATTGTTCAGAATTGTAATATAAAATAATAATATTTTCAGAAATGTAATATAAAATAAGAATATTATTTAAAAACAACCTAACTAGCCTTATTTAAATAAATTTATTTTTTACTTATATACGCCCTTTTGTCCAGCCTTTAACCAACTTTACTTCAAGCGTTGCCAATCAATTTTCCCTCTAATATTACCAACCAATTTTACCTTCTAACTTATTAATCAACCTTATTTTCTAACATTATCAACTAACCTTACCTTCTACCCTTACCAACCAACCTTATCTTCTAGCAATACGAATCTATCTTACTTTCTAGCCTCACTAATCAATCTTATCTTCTAGTCTTACCAACCAACCTTACTTTCCAGTATTATAAACTAAACAAACCTTCTAGCTTTACTAATCAACCTTTATCTAGCGCTCACCAAATATTATTTACAACAACAGCTTCACAGCAACAACACCTTATTTACAGCTTTCATAAAAGTCGTCTACAAATATTATTTTTAAAGCCTGAGCACTTGTATATTATTAACACATATTAAACTACTTAATTTATTAAAACATTTAAACTACTAAATTTATTAAAACAAGTTTAAACTACCTAATCTATTAACATAGATTCAAATGAAAAAAAATCTTTAAAAATATACAAAACATAAATTAAAAATCATATTACGTCCGCTTCAAAAAACGCTTCTTCTTTGAACGAACACATTAAACTCCGGCAAACATTTTACACTCATGTCCATAAATTAAGGATAATACAGTTCAGGCAAAGAAAGAGACAGAAGCAAATCAAATTTGATTTATTTGTAAAGTCTATTTATTAAACAAAAGGTAAAGAGCAAAAAGATGCTATATGTTTGACATAATTAATAAAAATTGCGATTTTTACTCCCTGGAGCAAATTTCAAAAAGAACCTATTTACAAAAACAGTATAACATGGTTAGTATGATGGTTAATATGGGTATGTCTCCGGGACGATGCAATACAAGCCTTACAACGCCTAGGCATGCTGAGTATCAAATTATCAATCTGATCTTGGGGAATATTACACCACTCATCAAGCAATGCCCTCCGAAGTTTCCGGTTGACAGGTGGGAGGGGTTGACGGCCCTCAATTCGTCGGCCAAGCATATCCCACACATGCTCTATTGGATTCAAGTCCGGTGAGAATGCTGGTCAATCCATACGGGTGATATCCTCCAATTGAAGGCATTCGTCTACAATGTTTGCACGGTGAGGACGGGCGTTGTCATCCATAAACAGAAATTCAGCTCCCATGGCGCCCCGAAACAAACATACATGTTGTTCCAGAATGACATCCCCATAGATGTGGCCTGTCATCGTTACACTCTGAACATGCAGGTCAGTTCTGGAACCAAGAATAATTCCTCCCTAAGCGTGCCATCCTGCACTACCGTAACGGTGTCGTTCAATGGTGTTCTCTTGGTACGGTCTGCCTTGAAACTGTCGTAACGGTAGCTGAAGAGAGCTGACGAGACATGTCTGATGCTGTGCTCCGTTTGTTTCTTTTGGCAGGTAACTGTACCGGTAAATACCGGTCGTCATTCGGCGTTGTAACTCGGTTGCGACCTGTGCTGTAACATCTACTCACATTACTATCATCTTGGAATCGTTGCCAAATCCTGGAGATGACACTCTGGGCGATTCCAAGTTCCTTGATACTTCCAGCTGGGTACGTCAGATAATTCTACCACGTAAAAAATCATCCAAATGCTTCCTTTGTGCCATAAATATGCGGTTATTGCACTGAAAGGCTTTTTAAAGCGCTTGTGAACAATTTTACTTCTTTGACACCATTCCTTATATACCCCTCTCTTACACTCTCGTCATTGTGACGTACTATCCGCGCCATCTGGTGGTTTCCTGCCGTAATTTGCATATTCTTATTCAAGATGTGTGTGATAATTCTACAGGTGAAATTTTTATTTTATAGTTCAATTTCTGTGATTCTGAATTATCCTTAATTTATAGACATGAGTTTAAATCCAGAAGGGAATTTCATTTACGACTCCAAATCAAAAGAGCAAAAATAAATACATCTGTCCTTAGATTATTTTAAAATCCAAAACTCCAAAATATCGTTCTCAGAGCACATAAATAAAGACAAAGTGTTGCCATAAAAACTCTCCGACGATGCCTTTGAAGCGCTTTGATCATGAAACGGAAACTAAATAGTTTCTGCTTCCACACTAAAAATAACGTTTTAACGCCCTCTGTGGAGAGCTCAAAACTCTTATAACAAAAGTTGGAAATTTGCATAGGCGCCGACTTCGATGTAACGACCTGATGTACCCGTTACAGAAGATAGGAAAATGAGGGCCCGTTTCGTGTATAAAAATCCACGAAATAGCTTTGGGAGTACGAAGCAGTACATTTCCTTTTTCGTTTTTCGATTCAGAGTTAATATCGATATTAAAAGGAGTTGAATCGATAAATTATGATGGATGAGGTGCCAGGGGAATCGTAAGAAAATTTGTAATTTCAATCCAGGTAAAAGTGTCCATAAAAAGTTTTTGAAATATTTTATATCACATGCATGCTTTAATGATTGCGGTTAGGATGTTTGTAAAACTAATCCAAAATTTCAAAAGGTCGTTTAAAAATCAAACTTTTTTATTAAATCATGTTTGTTTCAAATTGCTGTTTATACTTATTTGTGATATTTATAAACATACAATTATATTCTATGTAATAAGGCTTGTTCAAAATTGTAGCAAAAAGTAATAATTAGTTCCGAAATATAAAAATAAAATGTGTAGCTTAACTTCTAGCTTCACTAATCAACCTAACGGGCCAACCTTATCCTCTCACCAAAAAACTTAACTTCTACCTTACTTATCAACCTTATCTCTAACATTATCTTATAGCCTTACTAATCAACTTTTAACTTTTAGACTTATTTTGTAATCTTTCTGATCAATCATAACTTCTAGCTTTACTAGTTAATCTTACTTTCTAACGTTACTAATAAACTTATGTAGCTTTCACCAAATATCATTTAAAACAAATAATCTCGTTTTCGTATTAATCTTCCACAAATATTGTTTTTAAAACATCAGCATTTATATATTATCAGCATGTATTAAACTAATTTTTTTTATTAACAGATATTAAACTATTTAATCTATTAACATGTATTAAAGATTCATCTTATATATGCTTCCTATATATTAATATACTTAAACAAATATTATTTTGAAATCTTCAATTTTTATGTTAGTATTTACCAAATATTATTTATCAAAAATTATCATTTGCAATAGTCTTTCCAAGATATTATTTTTAAATTAGCTTTATTTTGATTTCCCTATTAGCTTTCCTATATATTATTTTAAAAACTGTAATTTCTATATTTTAATTATGTGGCCCAAACAGCTTCATGGGCAAAGTACTGAGTTTCTAAATAAAGGTTTTGAAACCAGACAATTTAAACTACACAGATAAGTAGTGTATCCATGCCAAATATGGATATAATAAATCTGCAAGTTTAACAAACTTCATAAATCTTACTTTTAACTCCATAGCATCTATGTTTCAAACCTCAAATAAGTTACTACTAAGAGTGTCCGATCCAAACTTTGGTGACACAGTGTTAATAATATATAACATAATCCATGCACTGTTCTCAGGAAGACACTGCATGTGCTACATATTCTAATGGTTAATAGCCCCATGCCAAAATTCTCTGTATTTGAAAATAGTGTATTTCCTATTGTTGATTACTTTTATTGTATTTATTTTATTGATGATTACTTTTATTATATTTAATTTTATTGGTGATTACTTTTATTGTATTTACTTTTATTGATGATTACCTTTATTTTAATTACTTTTATTGATGATTTTATTGAATGACTACTACGATATTGATAAAAAATTTGTATGATAAAAGAAAAGTGTAAAATATTTCAGAAAAATGCTAAAAATTTACAATAAAACTCCAACATACACACTGTATGTCAAAACAACGCACAATGGTGTACACAAATTTAACAATAAGTAATTAATTCTAAAAAAAAAAAAAAATATAATTGTAAAGAAATACACATGCATGAAACTCCAAAAATAACCAGTTGTAACAGGGTGAGGTGAGTGTTAAGTCTTTTCCATAATGATATTAAAGGATTTAGAAGACAGTTCGTTATATTTTCTAACAGACGAATGATGAGAACCGTCCAGCCAATTAGAATCGAAACATCAATTTATTAGTCGAAAGAAATCTGTGAGCCGGAGACATCTCCAATTCAGTAGACTTCTCACATAAAATACATGGGCCATTCAAAATGTCCATGGGCACTTTCCACATACCATACCTGGGCCATTTAAAATGTCAAAAGGGACAAGTCTAACCAATTTATGGTTTAGTTTATTTATTTACAATGGTATTAATTTACATTCTTACCATTATTTTAACTTTTTAAACTCTTTCTGTTAGATCCATTAAAAAGCATTACATAATAACAAGAAAATAAACTGTTTTGCTGGATTATATCATAAGATATGTATTTTCAGGTAATATTTTGGAGAGCCTGAAAACCAATATTTTATTTAACGGTAACAAACAATAGTTTTAAATGCTTTTACCTACAAAAATATATATCCTTTCCTATCTTATCCCATCCCATCCATCCGTCCGTCTATCTATATATTATTATAAATATAAATAAAATCACCAAGATTCACTTTAAAGTAATTTTACCATCAACACAATAACATAACATAAATTAACTCACGTCTATAACTAAGCTGATAGTATAATATTAGGAATGAATAATTAATGAGCCGTCATCATTACCACTTTTAGTGTAAAACATATATATCCTTAAATTAACGTCCATTATCTGAAAATGCGCATCTTCAAAAGACATGCCTATTAAATATTCAAAGCAACGCATTTATCATTTCTTATTGTGATAGATAATAAGACGTCCAATTCTTGTGTATCAGTCGAGGTTACCGCACTTCAAGGAAGTTCATATTCCGAGCAATTAGTTTGGATGTGTCACTGCAGAAGTTAAGTGATTGTGATTTATGACGCTCGGGGTATTTAAAGACGATTATTAATGAACTTTCCCTGGCACCATGTCTAAGTGCGCTGTCGGTTTGGGAATGGATGAACATTCCTCTCCATTTCTGAGTGTTGTTTCATTGCAGATTATTGGTTTAAGCTTCTAGGTGTGGTAAATCGAATGGGTTTAGGCATTGATTGCGGCAATGCGACATGGAAACTCACGGTGTTGTGTTTAGCTTTAGCACTTGTGAGAAATGATCCCTGAAATGAGAGTTTTTAAACTGCTACTGATTTTTTTATTATGATTATTTGACTTATACAGTAAAGAAACCTTTTTTACTAATCTAGGCAAATATTTGTTTAACGTATTTAGCATTAGCTTTTAATATTTCTAATATAGCTTTAGCACTTGTGAGAAATGATTTGAAGAAATGAGAGTTTTTAAACTGCTACTGATTTTTTTTATCATTATTATTATTTGACTTAAACTGTAAAAAAAAAGCTTTAGTTTTTTAATCATGACAAATATTTCTTTAGATATTTAGCATTAGCTTTTTATATTTCTTATGTAGCCGTAACACTTGTGAGAAATTATCTCCGAAATTAGTTTTTTTTTTAACTGCTACTGATATTTTTATTATTTGGTTATTTACAATAATAAAAAAAAATCAGTAGTGGTTTATGTAGATTTATCACAAGTGTTACAGCTGCATAAGAAATATTAAGACCTAATGCTAAATAGGCTAAATAAATGTTGTCAAGATTAGAAAAAAAAAAATTTATACAGTATAAGAAATTATAAGTTTTTAATTTTTCTTATATAGCTCTTGCATTGTGAGAAATGATCTCCAAAATGGGAGTTTTTAAGCTGCTATTAATATTTTTATTATTATATGACATACTGTAAAGGAGCCGTTTTTGCATAATCTTGACAAATATCTTATGGTGTTTTTTAATCAAAATTCATGTGATGTTAAATTGTAATCCAAAAGGAATTTTAAACTAATAAAAGAGGAATAGCGACTTTTAAGTGGGAATTGTTGAACTATAATTAGCATTAATTGCATGGAATCTATTGGAGTTGGTTCGGATTGTTTTCTACGTAAAATAATTCTTCAAATTTACTTCAGGATAAAAAAATATACCAAAAATGCCAACAAACTACTGATTATAAACAGATACCAACAAGCTACTCTGATAACCTTTTTATTTAAGAAATTATTTTATGTACTACACTATTGGTATTTTCAAATGCAAACTCAATTCTCTTTAATTTTATGAATTTTTTTAATTATTTTTATCTGGAGATTTTAATCTAAACTTTTTATTTTTATGCAGCATTAATTTCAAAGACACGCTATTATTAACTATACAGTCATGTTAATCATGTAATTCAATATTATTTCGGATGAAGAGATTAAAATACACCAAGTCTCAGTGGAAACCAAAAAAATACAAAAGTCCTTAATCGGTACTTCAGTTGCCAATTTTTATTTACTAAAGGTAATTTTAAAAGCATTTTTCGGCCTTAGGGTGCCCTGGTTAGCAAAATATGCTAAAGTAAGGCACTGCACAACGTTTAAAACATTAAAACCTAATAAAAAATAAAATAAAATATGTTGTCGAAGATCTAAAATTATTTTTCTACAACGTAGGACGTAAAAAAGAAAAACTTTGTTTTTTACTTTATTGTTTGAAAAACATTTTTACACCAGACTTAAGTAATTCTTCCCATGTGATTTTAATAACGAAATCCGATAAGAAAATTAATAACGTTGAACTTTTATGACAGGTAAGGTCACAGTTAACGAAATTTGTTTAAATTTTTCATCGTGGCATTGTCATCTCTAATTTATTAAACAAATATTACTATGTACATATAGTTTAGTAAAACATGATGCAAGGAGAAAGATTGACAGTAATTTTTATGTGTATTTTTCAGATTTGATAGACAAGTTATTATAATTAAATATTTTTATTTTACACATATATTCTTTTTTAAAAGTTAGGCAAATAAAATTTCTTCATATATTGCTTCTTCATATTTTCTTCACATAATTCTTCTTCGTATTATGTTCACATATTATTTCTTTGTTTGCTTCGTTATTTATTAATCCCAGCCCATGTGTGAACAGGTAGATGTATTGCCAGCACTGCCGAATTTCAAACCATACTTTTTATGTCTATCTCCGTACTAGATAGACTTGGCCATTAATTTAAATAACTAATAAAAATACAATTATATAAAACCCCCTGATATATAATATATATATATATATATATATATATAAGTGATATATATAACTGACAACCGTATCCCGTAAAAAGAAAAATATATTCTCTCTCGAAATGTACCAGTAGTCGGATAACCCCCCCAACCCACCCCACCACATAGGAGCTATTGATTCAATGAAGAAAAGAAAGATAATGTGATTAAATGCTACAGCAAAGTTAATAATTCAATTAACTCAATAACTTCAAGTCAATAATTGATGTAAATAACTAAATTTAGTACCTCAATTAATTAACACGGTTTCGTTTTGTTTATCGCTCTACAGTCATCTTGTGCACACGAGGGCTAAACAGACCGGAACATACCGTTTAAAGTGGATTCCGAAACACTCACAAACATCCATGCCACCGCCAGAGTTTGAACCTGGAGACTTTGGTACCAAAGGCCAGAGTGCTAGCCAATTGGCCATCAGGTCGCAATTAATACGAAAATCAGAAGATCGAAAGCACTAGAAAAAATAACATGAAATAAATTTATCATCTGTTTAATTCTAAAAAAGAATTTGCAGAAATTAAAACTTATATGCAATTTATCACTTTAGAATTCCCCAAAGTTGCAATTTCTCTTGGCTAGAATTGTGACAATAGGCAGACGGCCTTGTCTCATGCCTCCTCCCCCACCATAGGTGCTGTTGTGCCAATGAAAAGAAGATCGACAATAAGATTAAATACAACAACAAAATTAAATTCATTTTAATTGATATAACTAAATAAATTTAGCACATCAATTAATTGTTACAGAGATCTAAAGTTTCTAGAAACAAATAAAATAAATATTTAATCATCTTCAATTTAACTTTAGCAATAAATTCGCATACATTAACACCTATATTCAGTTTATCAATTTATAACTCCCCAAAGTCACAACTTCCACGTTAAACATTCTATTCAAAACTGCACAAATGTCAATATTGATATCCCTGCACTACAGGACAAGAGAAACTGTATCCTGTAGTCCCAACAGGGCGAGATTCAATCGAAATGAATTCACCCTGGTTTATTCATCCAGTTTATGACGCCAAAATAAGGTCCTGGATTATATTCCGGAGAATCTATAGCCCGTCTAGCAAACAGAAGTATGTACTAGAATTAACTATTTTGCTTTCTTCAGGGAGAAGTTCCTGTGTGTTGTCGAAAGACTCATTCCGAGGCACGTACTATTCCAGGGAGAGGAGTTCCCTTTTCCAGTGTCTGTATATTTGTAAGAAAGGACGAGGTTTGTTTTCGTTTGTGGATATGGAAGTCTAGAAAGGCTTGAGCGAGCAGAAAGTATTGGGATACCAGAATTCAAAATTTTGAATCAGGGGGAACGGAGAAAAAAATGTGTTGATTGGCAGTTAGGAAAAGGAGGGGTTCTCTATCATTGTATTGATTCGCATAGATATTGATTCATTAGCAAGAACTGTTTATTAATGTTCTATTTACAAGAATGTTTAGGGAAAAAGTACTTTCTGTGTCAGTTTTAGGTACATGGTCACAAATCTTTTGAGTTTTATAAAATGCATAATATCACAAACCTTTTGACATATAAAGAAGTTAAATGCTTTGATTGTTATTATTTCTTTTTACTCCCGTAATTTATTCTTGCTACAGTACTAACCATTTGTGACCCAGCAATCTGTATCAAATACTATTTTGGAGGTCGAAAGCCTTTTCTTCCTTATCTGCTTACTATGCTACAACAGAAGGACATTCCGCATACACGTTTATCGATACCCTCCCATGCATAAATATGGAATGAACTGATATCATTATCGGGTATCAAACTACGGTTTTTCACTTCAATCTCAGTTCTAGATGAACTTGGACTCTATATATGAATATTGTTTTAAATAAACTGCAATTATAATTATTTAATCCCGGGGTCCTGAATGGCCGAGCGGCTAGCTCTTTGGCCTCAGTAACACAGGTTTCGGATTCGTGTCCCGGCGGTGCCATGGCCCTCATGATCTCGTACCAGTAGGCGGTTCGGAATCAATCACTTTAAACCGTAGGTCCCGGTCTGTCATGAACATAGAACGTTGCGGGGATATTGTTACTCGGCGTCCGTATCTTATCTTCAAGCTAATTTCACGCCCCTCCTGGGTTGAACTAAGTGAGTAACGTCGGTGCAGCGCTTGCCTTAAGCCATCCAAGACATCTGTCTAATTGTTCTCCAGCTGAATTAGAACAAAAAAATATTTAATCCATTTCATACAAATATCAAGCTATGATTATAAATGTTTTTTTTTTTTTTTTATGTAAGGCTGACAAAAGTAAAAAGGAAAGAAAAAAGAAAACAATCTCCTGTCTCAAAAATCTGCCATTCGGCAGACACCACATTCCACCACGGGGATGTTGTGCTAATGAAAAATTTTTTTATCTACGATCATTTTGTACACACTTTGGATTAATCAGATTGGGGCCTACAATTTAATTTGGATTCCTAACCAAAACCAGGATTCCATAACCAGATTTCAGTCTGAAACCGGGGTAACAAAGGCCAGAGCGCTAGCCAATTAGCCATCAGGCCGCACGCCAATGAAGAAAAGGAAGAAACAAAATACCATTACATACAACAACTAAATTAATATTTCAACTAATTTAGTAACTTCAACTAATTGATACTGAGATTCTAAAAATAATAGAAGCCAATAAAAAGAAATATTTCTATCTTCCGTTTAACTCTGAAAATAAATTCGTATAAAAATTAACACCTGCATTCAATTTGTCATTTTATAATTCCCCAATGTCAGAACTTCTTCTTTAAACACTACATAAAATGCACAAACATCATTATTGATTCGCATAGGCTATTGGACACTATTAGGAAGAAGCTCGTGTCCTGTATCCCAACAGTGACGAGTTCCAATAGAAAGGAACACACCCTGGTTTATTCATCTAGTTTAGGACGCCAAGATAGGAACGTTGCGGTATTCCTGGGCTACGGGACACTAGAGCAGCTCGTGTCCTGTAGTCCCAACAGTGCGAGTTCCAATAGAAAGGAACACACCCTGGTTTATTCATCTAGTTTAGGACGCCAAGATAGGAACGTTGCGGTATTCCTGGGCTACGGGACACTAGAGCAGCTCGTGTCCTGTAGTCCCAACAGTGCGAGTTCAATTAGAAAGGAACACACCCTGGTTTATTCATCTAGTTTAGGACGCCAAGATAGGAACGTTGCGGTATTCTGGGCTATACACTAAAGCAGCTCGTGTCCTGTAGTCCCAACAGTGCCGAGTTCCAATAGAAAGGAACACAAGCTGGTTTATTCATCTAGTTTAGGACGCCAAGATAGGAACGTTGCGGTATTCCTGGGCTACGGGACACTAGAGCAGCTCGTGTCCTGTAGTCCCAACAATGAGTTCCAATAGAAAGGAACACACCCTGGTTTATTCATCTAGTTTAGGACGCCAAGATAGGAACGTTGCGGTATTCCTGAGCTACGGGACAATAGAGCAGCTCGTGTCCTGTAGTCCCAACAGTGCGAGTTCCAATAGAAAGGAACACACCCTGGTTTATTCATCTAGTTTAGGACGCCAAGATATAATCCTGGATTATATTCCGAGAATCTACAGCCCAGAAGGATGTACTAGAATTAACCGTTTTCCTTTCTTCAGACAAAAGTCCTTCGTAGTCGAAACTCATTCCGAGGCACGTACTATTCCAGGGAGAAAAGTTCCTTTTGCAGTGTCTGTATTTGCATGAGAAGGACGAGGTTTGTTTTCGTTTGAGGATATGGAAGTCTGGAAAGGCTTGAATGAGCAGGAAATATTGGAATAGCAGATTTCAAAATTTTGAATAAGGTAGAATAGAGAAAAGTGTGTTTGATTGGCAGTTACGGAAAGGCAGTGTTCTCTAGTTTTGTTAAAAGTATTAATTCGTATACAATATTGATTCATTAGCAAGAATGAAAAAAGTTTATTAATATTATTTCATGTAAAATTCCGCGTGTTTAGAAAAGCAGGCAAAGTACATTCTGTGTGAGCATTAGGACATAGACACAAATGTTTTGGACTTTATAATATACATTTAATTCAGCAACCCCTTGGCCATATACACAATGTCCCATTTAAACTTTTTGTGTTTAGTTATTTCTTTTGATTCAAGGTAGCTTATAAATTCCTTGCACTTTATATTTATACGTGTACATGAAACATCCTTGGAATGAGCTGTAGCGTAACGCCAAGCATATATTTATAAAAAATTCCACGTGCTTAGAAAGTGAGAAAAAGTACTATTTGTTTCAATTTTAGGTGCATGGTCACAAATACTTTGTATTTTATATAACACGTTAGATCAACAAACCCAATGGACCTTCACACGAACATTTTTTGTTTGCAGTTATTTCTTTTTCATTCACGGCAATTTTATTAAATATTTTACTTCATATTTATGCGTGTAGATGTAACATCTTTGGAATCTACTGACAAGTTATCGGACTTACTAGAAAAAGTAGGGTGCAAGCCAATCTTTCAAGAAAATATCCCTTGCACCCAAACATTTTTATTGAAATTGAATTTGGGGGAGGCCCTTTCTGCAGTGTTAATTATTTTCTTAATCTTTTGTTCAAATATTGAGAAGGTGATGACTAGTTGATCATTATTCAGTACTCAACTACAGGGGCCTGATGGTCGAATGGCTAGCGCTCAGGCACCACAGGTATCGAGTTTGAATTCCGGCGGTTCCAAGGATTTTGTAGTGGTTCCAAAATCCACTTTAAGCTGTAGGAGCCCAATTAGACTTCTTTCTCACCCACATCATTCCCAAATTGTAAAGGCGCAACTCAGCTTTAGGACAGTGATGTGGTGTCGCCTAGTAGTAGTACTAAACTGCAAATTGACTTTGATCATCGACAAAATTATTGCTATGTACGCATAGATATAGATTATCGCATAGATATTGATTCATTAGCATAAATGAAAAATGTTTATTAAAGTTCTATTTATAAACAAGTAATATAAAAAAAAAAAATTAAGTCAATTTCGCTATATTGCAGAAAGTCCTTTATAAATAATTCATGTAATTATGAAATCGGTTAAAAGAGTATAAGCGAAGTCACAAGGAAATAGAATGAAGGTACTTTGCAATTGAGGTATGCCATAACGATTTACGGAATTTATTGCACAGTTTATAGTTTTTATCATGCATTTTACCTTTAAGTTAAAATTTAAACCATTTTAATGGAATTTCTATATGTACTACTGTGCCCAAAAAGTAAAACCAATTATTTTCTTTTTCAAAAACTCTTTATTTATTCTTCCAAATCTCCTTCATAGCTTTTTTTATTAGAATTTTCATATGTATATTGTGTCTCTGATTGACAACTGATATATACTAATGTGTCCAAAATATAAGACCAATATACAATTTATCAATCCTGGGGCTTAAGGAATTTCTTTTTCCTTTTTTAGGTTGCTGACGCTGTCCTTGACATCTGTATGAAATTTGACGTCAAAATATGCATTGGTGTTTGAGTTACCCTTGGCTTTGTGAGAATCTAAGACTGATTTCGGCGTTTGAAATGTCTGAATTAATTGAGCAAAGAACTTGCATTAAATTTTGTTAATCAAACATAAATAAAACTCTAATAAACATGTAGAATGTTGCAGAAGGTATTCGGGGAGCATTCCTATATCGGAAAGAAATTTTTAGAAGTGATATAAGAAGTTCAAAGAAGGCAGAGAACGCTTTTAAATTAAAAATGAAATATATTTATTGGAATTTTCATATGTATATTGCGTGTCTGATTGACAAATGATAGATAATTGAAAAACAACCCATTAATTGAATAAAAATTCCTTCACTTAAATGATTTTAAAAAGCTTATGATTAGTTAAGTATTTATAAGCTAACAATTGGGATTTTTTAATAAATAAATCTAAAATTTAGAAATATTAATATAACTGAAATAAAAAATGTTAAAACAAAATAAAAACTATATTATTGAATTATTACTTAACTTATGTCCAATTTGAAAAAATAAAATTTCACTACTTCACAAAACTTTTGCTGAAATAGCCTTTCTATTTTATACTTATGAAAATATCCGCGAAAAGCATTTTTAATATCCTTTGCAATTTTTTTTTTCTGTCTCATGATTGGCATAAGTACCAAACTGCTGCCAGTTAGAACTATTTTTTTTCCCACATACATTGAAAGGAATGGTATTTTTCTTTACCCAGACTGAAATATTAAAAGTGATTCTGTTTCCACAAAATATTCTGCCATATTATTAAACTGAGAATATTAATAATTTTTAGTGTAAATGTTTTTAAGAAAACATTTCCACAAAAATTAATTATTTACTAAAATAATGTTTTAATATGGAATTTACTGATATTTTAACAATTATTGAATCTCTAAATTTTCCGAATATGCATTAAATATTTATATAATTTTTTAATATAAAAAACAATGAAAAAGAAACATGTTTATGTTTATTATTACAATCATAACAGTATAAACTTAAACCTTTTTAATTATCAGCATTAAAACATATATAATTATTTTAACTAGCAAAACTCTTAAATATTAATTACAAACAATCTTTATAATTATCAAAATGTTTTTTATTATTCATACAATTTAAAAAAATTAATGTGTTTTTTTGTGTACTGCATGTTAAAAATTCACTGTGATTTTTGTGTGTGTACTGTGTGTTAAAAATGTTTGTATAATAAAGTTTAAACTGAAACTATAACCTTTCCAATTACCAGTAATGAAAACCTACAAATATGAATATTTGAACCATTAAAAATACTAACTTTTGATCAAAAACTATCTTTGTAATGAAAGAAAATATTTTTAATACAAACACAGTCTTAAAAACTAAAAATAATAAATAAATAAAATGCATATTTTGCAATAAAAATAATTGCAAATATTTTACAGTTACAGTCAAATATTATTAAGTAAGATAAATTTAATAAAAATTACCACTTTTTTAAATGTCCGCTGAATTACTTTGAAAATGTAGCTGCTCATTTTAAATAAACATAACGAAAAATATTATTTTGAATAAAATAAAAAATAAAAAAGAATAAAATAAAATAAAAATAAAATAAAGAATAAAATAAAATAAAATAAAAATAAGAATAAAATAAAATAAAATAAAGAAGAAGAAAATAAATAAAATACAAAACTCAAACATAAAGAAAAATGCATGATGCATCTTATAGTGATAGGTCGTTTAAATATGCAATAGTTTATTTTAAAAATTATTTATCAACACTTCTAAAAACAAGAATATTTAAATGACTATAAAAACCAATAATACATTAGTCTTAAAATGGTAAAATTTCTTAAAACTCATTGTAAGAATTATTCATTTAAGTTACTGAAAGTAAATAACATCAAAACTTGTTCATTAAAGAGAATTTATGTATTTTTCACTTATTGAGCTAGAATGAATTATTTGTGTTCCTGAAAAAATGCGATGCATTATCTTATTGAAAGGATTTAAAACTTAACAAAATAAAAATAATTACGACATAAGAAACAATAACGTAAAAATAAATTAATTAATTAATGGTCTTTTAAAAATCTTTCCACGTATAGTGCTTCAGTTGTTGAGATGTTGTGTACCTATTTTTAGCTTTTCTCCATTATTGCCATTATTTCTGAAGGCGTCTTTTTAATGAAGGCAAAATTAAATGAAAGTAAAAAAGCAATGAAATCTCACCGATACATTTATGCAAGAAACTCTCATTTACTGATGGTATCAGATTTTTAACGAGGGGGAGCAATGTCCTTTTAACTCGATGGCTTCTTATTATTCTTGTGATCCTTTTTTATTTTAAGAAATAATTAGGTGTTTTTTGGAAAAAAATTCCTTCTAATATCTAGATGTGAGTTTAAAATATCAAGCCGCTCATTTGAAACTAAATTGCTGATATTTTTATGGTATAAGTAAATGTTAACTAGAACAAATTTTAAAATTTATTGGTTTTGAAATGTCTCCAAATATATAATAAAACATTAAAACTTGAGATATTTTAGTATGACTCATATTTTTATGATATTCTGCATGAATATGTTAACTTCAATGACTTTATAAATTGAATAACAGCATTTTATAATTTTGTGAAAAGCATGCCAAGATAATTATTTGATACTCTTGATGAATTTAATTTTTTTAACTTGTCATAATCATCAATTTTCTCGCCATTATATTACTTTTTTATAAAACACAATTTTATTTATCCAAATCAATTAATAAAAATATAATTTCAAGAAAATCATATTTTTAGTTTAGTTATGCTTTTATCTTAAAATTGGCTTGATATCGAATTCGACCGCAAAACAACAACATGTAACAATCAAGAAGTGCAAAATGTGATTCATTATATAGAGATGCTCAAATTAAGAAATACCAGAGTAACATAAACAAAAGAAAAATTCATAGGACCTAGTATTTGTAAAGAAAGATAATTTACATATTATTGGAATTATAAACCTTTAAGTTCTTTTCTCATTTCAGTTTAATTTCTTAACTTTGATAAACTTAATGAATAAAATGTATTGAAAAACTTCCACCCTTGTTACAAACCAGTTGTAAGAAAGTATTGTTAAATATAAATTATGTTTCTTAATGCTTCATGTGGGAGAACTTTGGTTTTTCTTATCATTAAAAAACCCGGTTACATAAAAAGAGATGTTTTAATCTAGATCAATTGCAGAAAAAATAAAGCATATTTTTGTGTCACAATGGTAGATTTTCCTTTGAAAAATCTATCTTCATAATATAATAACTATTATCTTAGTGATTTTTTTTTTCTTATTTCTGAAAAGAAAATTTCATCATATGTTTGTTTTACAGAATCCTTAGTGTCCTGTATTGAGGGACAGACATCTTATGAGTAATCTACTCATGGATGGAGGGAAATGGCCAACTTCTGTGAGATGGAGCACCTGTAGGTAGCAGACTGAAATGACTCCGTAACGCTGAGGAAGGTTAGCAGTGTCTTCCGGTAGGACAATTATGGGAAACTACCTTCCATTTGCATATGGAATAGGTGAAAACCCGGAAAACTTCCACCTTGTAATCAGACTAAGAGAGTTGTGGGCCTGATGGCAGTGTGGTTGTGGTTAGCGTTCCGGCACTCGATACCGCAGGTTTCGGATTCGATTCGCAGCGGTGATATAGATGTTTATAGTGATTCACTTTTAACTGTAGGTGCTGACATATGACCGTGTTTTGTTTATTTCTTGAATGCGTTTTCTCATTCTATTTTTTTTGTTGTGCCCAGTCCTTAGTGCCGTGCAGAGCGGCTCCGGTTACCCCATGCGTAGTCTACTTATGGATGGAAGGAAACGGGCAACCTCTGTTGTGATGGAGTACCCGAAGGTAAAAAGTCTGACTTGGCTTCGTGTCGCTAAGGAAGATGAACAGTGTCTTTAGGAAGGACATTTAGGAAGAACTACGCCATTTGAGTCTCTTATGAGAGAAACCCGGCAACTCCCACCATGTAGACTGACTAAGAGGAAAGATGCTGAACATAATAAACGATATTTTTTGAAAAAGTGTCTACAATAAAACCGCCAATGGATTCAATCTCCGCACTTATGCTCACCAGCGACGCACGTTGTTTCTGAGAATTGAGTCGGGCCCTGTTTTTGTATATATAACAATTTTTTTTTTAGTCACCGTTACAATTTTTGTTGTTAACCATTTTTGTACGTTCCATGATTTCCAGTTTTCTGAATTTACTTTCAACTTTATTTTCTTTTTTTCTTTCTTTTTGGTGAAAGAACTAAGAACCTAAACCAATTCTGACTAGGAATTACTTCAATTTATCATTTCGCTTACCATTACAGACTATCGTTTAACATAATTTTTTGTATCATTTTGTAAATAAATGAGACAATATTACTTTCCATAATATATGCACTATATATTTTCATCTTTAATGAAAGATATTTACATTCAATTTCTTTTTAGAAAACATTACGACAGAAAATCTTTCTTAAATGCGTTTACAAATAATATTTATGCGTCTCTCTTTACTAAATTACTTTCGTAAACTATCAAATAAACGTACAATATTTATAACGTTAATGTACCGGAGTGAATTTTTTTAAAATATATTATTTAGGAAACTATTCTGGTTTGTAATATTTATCAATATATTATATCCTTTTTACTTTATTGCAAGTAAAGTATAAAATATTTCTAGTAATTTAACAGATACCTAGAACAGTAATTCACTATTTATATATTTTTTTTTGTTTGTTTTTTTAAAAAGTTTCATCAAATTAGAGTCGTATATACTTGCATATACATTTCTTCTTGATTATATATAAATATATATATATAATCTTCATATTTTTCTTTAATGTTATTTAAGCAATATATATTTCTTATTAAAGATTTCATGTGTAATAACTTTCTTTTGAAGTGAATTATGTGGCACTAACGTGCAGAATGTTTTTTGTTTGTGCTATAATTTTTAAAAGTAAGCACTTTTAATTATATAATTGCATTTCTTAATAATTTTAAGGGTGTTCTGTTGAATATTGTTCGTAATTAAGAAAGATTTCACTGTTTAAAATTATTTTGTTATTTAAATTCAAATTATTCGATGAAAATTATTGAAAGTATTGCTATTTTATGAATAACGAATTTTTATTCTCAGAAACATTATTATACGTGTTTTATGGTATCATAATTAAAATAATTAATATGTTCAATACGAAACAGAATAATTTAACAAAAAAGTCATTAATATTGCTAATAAACTAGAGTTAAAATCAAAAATTATAAATATAAAAAAAATGTGAGAGTGTACTTATTAAAAACAATATTTAAACAATATTTTCGAAATTATAGTAAAAGAAATTTTAAAATCTGCATAGGTATAAAAACAATAAAAAAGAACAAAAAAAAATATATTGTCAATTTCGTTTGCAATAATTATATTTTTAATAAATCTTAAAACAGCATTTTTATTGAAGATTTGTTTCTTAGTAATAATTTGATTTTATTGAATCTATTTTTAACAAAACAAATTGCAAAGAAATAAAAATATTTTCCTTTAATGTAGTTAAAAGCCTAATTAATATTTCTAAAAAAAATAATGTTTGTTCCGTAATGTTACTTAAGCAATAATATTTCTTTAATTATATATATTGTTTAAATTCCTTATTAAAAATTTAAAAAGAAATATATATTTCTTTTTCTTTTAAAAAGTGAATTTTACGTCCACTTTACCATTATATGTTCAGAAGGTATTTTGTTTATGATATAATTTTTAAATGTAACCTTTTGCAATTATATATTTGTGTTTCTTTATAATTTTTACGAAGGTTTTGTTAAATGTACAGTAAAGGTGATTAGGAAAGATCTTGAATGTTTAAAGCTATTTTATTAATTAAATTTAATTCATTGAGTGAAACATTATTGAAAGTAAGGCTATTTTATTGTCAGAATCATTTTTTTATTGTCAGAATCATTACAATATGGTACATATATCAGCATAATTCAATAATTAATATCAATTCGAAACACAATAATTTAACAAAAAAAAATTCCATTGATATATCTAAAATTTCAATTAATATTTCTAAAATATCTATTAATATAGTTACGCAAAATAACATTAATAAATTATTACATAAATATTAAAAAAAATTATATTTTATAAAAATGAAATTCAAAGCAGTATTTTCGAAATTATAATAAAGAAATTTTAAAATCTGCATAGATATAAAAACAATAATAAAAGAACGAAAAAATATATTACCAAATTTGTTTGAAATAATTATATCTTTGATAAATTTAAAAAGCAACATTATTAATGAAGATTTGTTTTTCAACATTTTATTATTTTTTTAACAACCAAATGGAAATATATTTTTTTTTCCTTAACAAAAAAAAATACATTAATATTTCGAATATAATATAGTTTAAAAACTAAAATAACAATATTAAATTATTACATAAATAATAAAATTGTGAGATTTATATTAGCAATTTTAAAGCAGTATTTTGGAAATTATAATATTAAAATGTTTTAAAATCTGCATAGATATAAAAACAATAATAAAGGAAAGAATCAAAATCTATTGCAGAGTTCGTTTTTATTAATTATATTTTTAATAAATTAAAAAAACATCATTTTTATTAAAGATTTGTTTACATAGCAATAATTTAATTTTGTTCAATCATTTTTAACAACTAAATTAAAAGGAAATAAAAATATTTTCCATTAACAAAAAAAATATAGAATATAGTTAAAAAAATAAAATAACATTACGAAATTATTACATAAATATTAAAAAAAATTGTGAAATTTTATATTTATTAAAAACAATATTTAAAATTGTACTTTCGATATTATAAAAAAGATGTTTAAAATCTGCTTAGATATAAAAACAATAAAAAACAGAAAAAAAGCAGCTGCAAATATCGTTTGAAATAATTATATTTTTAATAAATTTTAATGATGATATTATTATCATTAAATTTTTGTTCTTACAATAATAATTTGATTTTATTTAATCTATACTTTTAACAACCAAATTAAAATGATATAAAATATTTTCTTATAATGTAGAAAATAAATTGAATAACACTACCTAACCTACCTACCTTAGTAACTACCTAATTAGTACCCGAATTAAAAATTATCAGGATTAAAAATATTATATTAGAGTATAACATCAAGTAATCTTAAACAAATAATGCATTTAAAATAAAATTAAGATTTTTTTTTTTCGCTTAAAAATATTTATGATTTTAAATAAAACTAAATTGCAAAAATTTGCTTAATAAATTAATCCGAGAAACATGTTAATTAGTTTCTCTTGCAAACCACTTGAACAATGCATTTATGGAAAAAATTATTTAGAATGTTTTTTGTTGACTGTTCACATGTATTTATGAATACCTTATACTGCTTTTAAATCGAAGTTTACTGAAAAATGTTAGATGGAAAAAACTATGCCAAACAATTATTAATTAATTTGTAAGTAATTGGAATGTGTATCTATTTTTAATATATATATATATATATATATGTTGTTTAAATTCGTAGAAGTCAATTAGTTTTTCAGAATATTTTTGAAAACCTTGTTTCTTGCTGCATATATTATAATGTAACATTTTTTTTTGGATTCAAAAACTATACAGACACCAATATAATTAAAAAATTAATTTTCAAAAGAAATATTTTCTTAATGATTGTATACAGCTTCTAATTAAAATTTCCTAAAATTATATTCTTTTTTTTATGCAACTTTTAAGTAGGAATAAGATTCGATTAAATGGAAAATCATATCTAAATATTTTTTTTAGAATATAAAATTGCATATAAAATGCAAAAATAATGATTTCTAAATTTAGTCTAAATTGCATTCAAAATATATTAATATAAATTTATGTAAAACATTTCTAAATTAATTCTTTATCTGTCTTACTGAACAAGAGCAATTTAAAATATTATTTTATTTATTATTCGAACATTTTTAATTTCAAATATTTATTAGTACATCTATGTTAACTAGGCATTCAATAAATCATTTTATTTGCATTTTAATTTTATAACAAGTTGTTTCACTGTGACAAGAACCTGTGGCTCAAATCATCCTAAAATTCATTTCACCGCAAATCAGTGAAGCGTCATATTGTGCGTAATAGCTCACGTGATTTCTACATCAAATGGGAATAGGTTTAGTTTCATTCTGAACTTTGGCTTCCTGTAGGCATGGTAAGCAGGATGCTATCGAGGTGTAAGGGGCTTTACTCCGAAATGTATCCCGGAAATTATTAACAGCTATGAATTATATTAGTATTGTGTGTCGTGTTGTTTTCATTGAATCTTTTATGTGTTATTATGTAAATAATATTAGTTGAACATCAGTCTCTTTCTTACAAGAACTACTTCTACTACTGCACCATACCACATTAATGTGCCTAGAGCTGAAATGCCCCTTTACAGTTCAGGAATGATGTGGGTGAGAAAAAATCGATTGAGTTCTGTATCGCTCTACGGTCATAAGGGACCGGGACCTTCGGAATAAAGTGGATTCTGAACCATTACAAACATCCATGGCACCCCTTAGGATTCGAACCCGAAAGCTGTGAGTGCTAGCCACTCGATCATTAGGACCAGACTGCATAATCATAGGGTATCTAACATTCGTGTTGAAACAATTCAGATTCTTTAAACTTCTCACTAACTATAAATAAATTTGAGCTATCCAAGGAATGTTGGGTGCCATAGTTTAAATACATAATTAAATATATATATATCATTTTCAATAAAGGAAAATCCTTTTGTAATTTTTAAAACATTTTCTTCCGATCTTATAACTTTTCTTTAACTTCTAATAACAGTAATAAAATGCCATTAAATTTAATGAAACATTTTTCAATGTTATTTATTAAATTAGTTATTTTTTATTTATTTTTTAATTAAATTATATTTTTTTCATAAAATTTCATTAGACAACAGGATTTTATATTAAACATTTTAATACAATTCGAAATGTTTGACATTATTCTGTTAATTAATACTTGCAAATATGTAAAGTGAATTTAATTTTTAATTAATAATATGACTTGTGTTCGTACGGAGAAGTGTTTTTACTAGTATAAAAGAAACTACGTTATTTATTCCAGCACAATAGACCTATTTGATTGTGAAATATTCTTAAAATAGAAGGGCGTTTGGTAAAAATATTTATTCTTTTTTTTTTCCTCTTAGTGTAAACATACCAGGAAATATTTCTTCAATTTTTTTTCCTTTTTTTTTTTTTTTTTTTTGTTCTAAATACAAGATAATTTTTTTTCACTAATTTTTTTTATAAGTAAAAAATGAATATAGTATACGAGCATTAAATGCATTGTTTATCTTTCTTAGAAAAGTTCTTTTTTGTTTAGTTCCGAAACTTTAACCGAAGTCAAAACATTTTTTATGGCTTACTGATAAAATGGTCAAATGGAGAAGGTATTTTTGGGTAAAATCGAAAAAAGAAAAAAAGGAAATACTCAAATTCCTTATTTCAAGTCTTCCGTATTTTAGTACTTTTTTTATACATTTTTTTTTTTCTAGTAAATTGTTCTTTTCATGCTGTTATTAAGTTAAGTACGATAAAACGTCTCGACATTTATCTCATTTTAAATTAGAGAATATTTTCATCTTCGTTGGAAAGAAAGTTTTACGGAGAATTTTTATGTTTTTTCGAATTTGATTCAATACGGCAAAACTCTTCGAAAAGAAATTATCAATTCCGCGGTATCATATCCTTTGTATTTAAAATAATTCTTTAATTGTAGATAAATTTTAAAAATATATAGTAAATATAAAATTCATTTATAATTTTGATTGATTGTATTTGAAATCTGTGATTTCAATGTTATCAGATTTCAATCTGCAATTTAAATCTAAATATTACTTTTAAGTAGATGTCTGATAAAATAATGGCGAAAAACTCATAAAAATATAGAAATTATCTTGCTGTTTATGATACATTTGACGACAAAATAATAAAAAATAACAAAGTCATATATTTTGCGTTCATTGGGGAGAATTGGGGGAAAAAAAAAAAGGAAATACTAAAATTCCTTATTCCAAGTCTTCCGTAGTTTAGTACTTTTTTATACATTTTTTTTTTCAGTAAATTTTTCTTTTCATGTTTTTATTAAGTTAAGTACGATAAAACGTCTCGACATTTATCTCATCTTCGATGGAAAGAAAGTTTTACAGAGAATCTTTATATTTCTTTCGAATTAGATTCAATACAGCAAAGCTCTTCGAAAAGAAATTATCAACTTCACAATTCTATCCCCATTGTATTTAAAATAATCTTTTAACAGTAGATAATTTTTAAGAAGAGATAATAAATATAAAATTAATAATAAATTTGGATCAACGGCTTTTATTTGAAATCAGATTGCAGATTCATCAGATGAATCTGCAATTTTACATATATCCGTTACTTTTTAGATAGAAGTTTAATAAAACAATAGCGAAAAAACCCAAAATAATCAAGACATATTTTTGCTATTGATGATAAATTAGATGACAAATTAAAAAAAAAAATAATGAAATCGCATATTTGTATTTATATTTTTTAAATGTCCTGATACCTTTGTGACTATAAGGCAGTTGTAATTAACAATTTCATACCTTCGGCCGACTTTTTGTATCTAGGTTGTAAAATCTAACTGTTCACCTTTTTACAATGATGGTCATCTATAAAACAGGAAGTAACTTGACTTTATAAAATTTATAAAAAGCAGAGTTGCAGCAAGTTAAGTAACTTTTAATACAATTTATTGTTACATCAAACTTTTTATTTATAATTTTCAATCATAGAAGCATGTAGCCTGATGAAATTGCATTTAATTAATTAAATTAATATTGAGATCCCTCTATAACCGATTTTTACTGAAAAACCAGACAGTGCTAACTAGTTCTGAAATGACACTAATTATACAACAAACGATCATTGGTTAGGTACAAAGAGATTAGTGCACCCTAAAAAAATCTCAAAACTATAGACATCCCAATGTTGCTCAAAATTTTCAACAACTTCATTTGAATTCCATGCAACTTTGAATCCCATATAATGATTTTATTATCGAATTGGTATATGCATATATATACTGTTCGATTTGAATAATGCAAGTTCATAATTAATTATCATATATTAATTATTATTAAATAATGATTTAATTCATTATTTAAAATAATTCATATATAATAAAATAATTATGAATTTGAATTATTAATTAAATATTAATAATCAATTAATAGTACCACAATATAATATATACCTTGAACAGTTTTCTCTTAAGAATATGGCTAAGATAAAAATAACTATAGTGATTGAAATTTATCATAGTTCAATATTTAACAACACTATCATCATTTGATTAATCTGTTAAAGAGATAACGTGATTAACTTATAATTTCATAACGTGTTATTAACGTAATTGGCTAATATGCAATTTTTAAAACCATTATTATAATTTACATAAGGAGTAGCTGAGAAAAATTACAAAGACGCTATTACTTAAAAAAAATAAAGTGACTGCTATTTCAAAATAACTTCACCTATTTTACAATTACTGATAAGTGATGTAATACCTTAAGGCATCTTTGCATAAAACATTAGAATGATCACGTATTAACTTTTAAATGAAATCAAATTATGATTTTTTTTTTTCTTAAATTATGCAAGGTTTAAAATTATATACTTCCATTTCGACTCTTCATAACTGATTGAAATATTTAAGAAAAAAAAAATATGTCTAATTAATACTTAATAATATTAAAAATATAAATTTGGGAAGGCATATATTTATTATAAACTGCAACTATGTGAAAAGGAACTATGTTCAGAAACAATTTATAAATCGTTTACAAAAGACCCACTATGATTTTGCGCACATTTTCACATGTGAGGAAAATTCAAAATAAATGTACAGTTTTTACTTTAGGATTATTTCTTGTTTTGAATCTGAGATTTAAATGGACGACAAAAATTAGTATTTTCCAGTAATCACCACCCCACCCCATCAACCATGAAAAATAATTAACAATTAAAACCAATTATTTATGGCGGTGCCTGAATATTGTAGCTATTCCGATGGCCAGTCGATTAAAAGAAAAGTAATAAAGTAATCACCACTCACTATATTTTCATAGTAAATGAAGGGGTAAGTTTTTATTTATTTCACCAATAACATTTTAAATTCGAATGTATTAGCCAAACTACATTGTTATTGGAGTCCCTTAAATTTTACGGAATGTTAAATTCATGAAGTCAATTGTGAGTATATTTTTGTGGAAACATTTTTACACAGAAAAGCAAGATATCTCAATTTTCCGTTTAACAAAAAGAATATCAGCTCACTGATGCCAGATTAAATTCACTGCAGACTTGCTTTTCAAATAACTTAGAAATCTCAAATACATTAGTAATAATATATAATGTCTAAGAAGAGATTGAAAATTTGTAAAGCACTCCAAATCAAATTTTCATCTGTTCCTTTGACACTTAAAGCACGAATACGAGTTCGTTGGATGTCTATTTGTGACGGCGGTTTCACTTAAGCCTTATTTCTAGAACTTGTAACTTGATTTCTGCAATGGAATAAGTTTCACAAAGAGAGAAAAATTGCATTAAATCATAAATTCGTGATGAGATTTTTGTTTTTGCTTTGAAGTATTTTCTGTGATCGTTATGCATTATTAAGAAAAGACAAAGTTTTCTATTTTATTTTAAGAGCATAATAAAATATAAAGAATCTTTTAAAATGCTATCTTTTTTTTATTTCTCGAATTGTTACAATGAATAGATCTTTTACGGTAAAAATGGTAAATGATTTTTATTAATCTATCTAGTTGTTAATGTAAAATAAATTGAATAAAGCGTTAAAATAAAATATGTCAAATCACAAATAAAATTTTTATGTCTAAATAAAAACAGAAAAAATTAACATGAATATAATGAATTCCACTAAATAACAATGAAAAAATTCTAATTTCAATAAATGCTTTGTTGTTAAAGAGCAACAATATTAAAAGATGAAATAATATATATATGTGTGCGAGCGTGCCTAATTTTCACATGCAATTTCTTTATTTAATTTATTGTAAAATATGCATTTATGCATTCTCTTTTTATTTCCTTAATAATTAAAAGTATTTTACTTGATTTTTGTTTATTCTACTATAATTGGTCGAAAGATACGAAGAACGAAAATTACTACAAACAAACAAAAATATATTCACCTCGCTTTTAACTTAATTCGTATGCATTAACACCCATATTCACTTTATCAGTTTAGAACTCTCCAAAGTCACAACTTCCTCTTTAACATTACATTCAAAACTGCGCAAATGTAAATATTAGTATTCCTGAACTACAGGACACCAGAGAAACTCGTGTCCTATAGTCCCAATACTGCGAGATCCAATGGAAAGGAATTCACCCTAGTTTATTCATCCAGTTTAGAACACCAAGATAGGGTCCTGGATTATATTCCGGAGAATCTATATCCCGTCCGGTAAACAGAAGTATGTCGAATTAACCTTTCTTCATGCAGAAGTTCCGTCGTGTGGTCGAAACTCGTTCCGAGGCACGTACTATTCCAGGGAGAAGAGTTCCTTTTGCAAGTGTCTGCATTTGCATGATAAGGACGAGGTTTGTTTTCGTTTGTGGATATGGAAGTTTTGAAAAAGGTTTGAGTGAGCAGGAAATTTTGGAATACGAGAATTCAAAATTTTGAATAAGGGGAATAGAGAAAATTGTGTTTGATTGGCAATTACAGAAAGGAAGAATTTTCTACTTTTGTTAAATGTATGATTCGCATAGATATTGATTCCCTAGCAAGAATGACAAGTGTTTGTTAACAAGTTGTTAACAAGTGTTTGTTTGTTAACAAGTGTTTAATTTTAACAAGTGTTTAATTTTAACAAGTGTTTAATTTTAACAAAGTGTTTAATTTTAACAAGTGTTTAATTTTAACAAGTGTTTGTTGTTGTTTAAAGTGTTGTTAGTTTCTATTTATAAGGATTTCCACGTCTTTATAAAGTTAGAAAAATTCTTTCGGTGTCAGTTGTGTACATGGTCACAAATATTTTGTACTTTATGAAATACATTAGATCAGCTATCTATTGGACATATGCACGAAGTTAAATGTTTTGTTTTGCAGTTATTTCGGTATATATATTATTATACGGTAATTTAATCTTTGCTACAGTACTAACCATCTATGAAATACAACCTCGGAGGTCGACAGCATTTTGCCTTTTCTTATCTGCGTACTATGCTACAACTGAAGGACATTCCGGCTTACGTTTATCGTTCCTTCCATGCATAAATATGGGAATGAACTGATGCCATTGTCGGCTATCAGACTACGATTTTTCACTTCACAATCGCAGTTCTAGATGAACTTGGCTTCTATATATCAACATTGTTTTAAATAAACGGCAATTATAATTATTTAATCCCTATAATAAAATTATCAAGATATGACAATAATATATATATTTTTTATGTAAGGCAGACAACCCTAAACAGTAAAAAAAAAAAGCATCTCCTGTTTCGAAATCTGACAATAGGCAGGCGGCTTCGGTCCAACACAGGGATGTTACGCCAATTAAAAAGAGTTTCTTTCGTAGTCCAACGGCCATTTTATGCACACTTTAGATTAATCAGACTGGGACTTACAGTTTAACTTGGATTCAGAACCACTCACAAATTTCCATGAAACCGCGAGGTTCTCCATGAAACCTCAAGCTTGTGGTTCAAAGCTTTAACCAATTGGACACCAGGCCGAGCGCCAATGAAAAAAAGGAAGAAAGATAATACCATGAAATACAACAGCAAAATTAATACTTTAACTAGTTTGATGACTTCAATTAACTGATATAACTAACTAAATTTTATACTTCATTTAATTGATATATATATATAACTAAATTTAATACTTCAACAAATTAATACGGAGATCTAAAATAGCTAGAAACAAATAAAAAGAAATATATCCATCTTCAGTTAAATTTACCAATAAATTCGCATAAATTAACACTTATATTCAATTTATCATTTTAGAACTCCTCAAAAGTCACAACTTCCTCTATAAACTTGATATTCAAAACGGCACGAACGTCGATATTGGTATTCCTGCAGTAGAGGACACCAGAGACACTCGCGTCCTGTAGTCCAAACAGTGCGAGATCAATCGACAGGAATTCACCCTAGTTTATTCATCCAAGTTTACGACGCCAAGATAGAGTCCTGGATTATATTCCGGAGAATCTATAGCCCGTCCGGCAAACAGAAGTGTGTCGAATTAACCTTTCTTCAGGCAGAAGTTCCGTCGTGTTGTTGAAACTCATTCCGAGGCACGTACTATTCCAGGGAGAAGAGTTCCTTTGCAGTGTCTGCATTTGCATGATAAGGACGAGGTTTGTTTTCGTTTGAGGATATGGAACTCCAGAAAAAGCTCGAGTGAGCAGGAAATATTGGAATACGAGAATTCAAAATTTTGAATAAGGGGAATAGAGAAAAGTGTGTTTGATTGAAAAAGTTACGGAAAGGGGAGTTCTCGGCTGTAATAAAAAAAAAGTATTGTCATATATAAATAACATTGTGTAACGTTTCCATGCGAGACAAGTGTGGTTTTCATCATTATTAGAACACCTGGCTACTTATAATAGGATAGGATTAATAATAAGGTACTACGATTAAATACAACTGCAAAATTAATACTTTAACTAATTCAATACTTCTACTAATTGATAAAGGAGATCTAAAATATCTAGGAACAAATAAAAAAAGAAATATATTTATCTTCAATTTAACTTTATTAATAAATTCAGATTAACACCTATATTCAATTTGTCATTTTAGAAATTCTTGAAGTCACAACTTCCTCTTTAAACACGACATTCAAAACTGCACCAACGCCAATATTGATATTCCTTTACTGCAGGACACCAGCGAAACTCGCGTCCTGTAGTCTCAAAATTGAGAGATCCAATCGAAAGGAGAATTCATCCTAGTTTATTCACCCACTTTATGACGCCCAGATAGGGTCCCGGATTATATTCCGGAGAATCTAAGCCCCGTCCAGCAAACGGAAGTATGCACTAGAATTAACCGATTTGCTTTCTTCGGGAGGAGTTCCGTCGCGTTGTTGAAACTCATTCCGAGGCACGTACTATTCCAGTGAGAAAGTTCCCTTTTGCAGTGTCTGTATTTGCATGATAAGGACGAGGTTTGTTTTCGTTTGAGGATATGAAAGTCCTGAAAAGTCTTGTGTGAGTAGGAAAATATTGGAATAGCAGAATTCAAAATTTTGAATAAGGGGAATAGAGAAAATGCATTTGATTGCCAGTTACAGAAGGGAAGAATTCATTTTGTTAAACGTATTCCATAGATATTGATTCATTAGCAAGAATGAAAACATTTTTCAATGTTATGTTAGAGGAAATTCCGCATGTTTAGAAAGTGAGAAAAAGTACTTTCTGTGTCAATTTTAGGCATTGGTCACAAATCTTTTGGACTTCGTAAAACCCATTAGATTAGTAACCGTTGTATATATAGCATGAAATAATTGCAACACAATGCAATTATTTCCATTCATTTTATTTCATGATTTTTTTTTATTTCATATTTATGCGTATGCATGTAAGATCCTTTTGATCTGCTGTAGTGGAACGCAAAGTGGATTTTGCCGATAAAAAATAAACATGAGTCTTTATACGTCATTTTCTAAATATTTACAAGGAATTTTTGAATATTAGGATCTATCTACGGAAAATTAAGGTAGAAATAAAAGTGTCTTTATTTCTACCGTAATTTTCCGCAGATAAAATGTGAATAAGCTATTAGTTGACTGAAAGTCACTGTAAATAAAAGCAAAAACAATTTTATAAATATGTTTAAAAGTATTTTGTTTATTTTGGGAAATGAAAATTCGTTGAGAATTACAGTTTTGTCGTTTATTCTCTATATATGTTTCATATTTTTTCAGTTTTATGAATTAATTTTTCAACTTCATTTTCTTATTTTTTCTTTTCGATAAAACAACTAAAAGTTAACGAATTTTAACTAGGAATGAACTTTATTTATCTTTCAGCAGAGCATTCTACACTGTCATTTAACAAATATTGTTTTTTAACATTTTGTAAATAAATAGACAATATTACTTTCTATAATGTGCGTACTATATATTTACAGACTTACGATCAAATACATTTGTATTCAATTACCTTTTGGAAACATTACGGCAGAAAATCTTCCTTGAATGCGTTTAGGAATAATATTTTTGCGTCTCTCTTTTTAAAATTACTTTCTAACTATCAAGTAAATATACAGTATTTATAACGCTAAAGTACCGGGGTGAATTTAAAAAAAAATTTTTAGGATACTATTCTGGTTTGTAATATGTATCTATATATGATATCCTTTTGAACTTTATTTGCAAGTAAAGTATAAATATCTCTAGTAATTTACCAGATTCCTAGAACAGTAATTTATTATTATTTTTTGTTTTTGTTTATAAAAGAAGCTACATGAAATTAGAGTCATATATACTTGCAAATATATTTCTTCTTCATTATATATATTTCATTTTTTCGAAATATTATTTAAGCAATATACATTTTTTTTTAATTTTACTGAGGAATAGCTTTCGTTTAAAAGTGAATTATGTGGCACTAACTAGTATACGCACAGTATGTTTTTGTTTGTGCTATAATTTTTAAATGTAAACGTTTTCAATTATATATTTGTATTTCTAAATAATTTTTACGAAAGTTCTGTTTAACAATGAAGGTAAATAAAAAGGTTTTGATTGTTTAAAGTTATTTTGTTATTTAAATTCAATTTATTCGGTGAAAAAGTTATTGAAAGTAAAGTTATATTATAAAAAAACTAATTTTTATTGTTAGAAGCATTATAATACGGTTTTTTACAGCAGCTTAATTAAAATAATTATCATATTCAATTCAATTGTTAATTAAAAAATATCTTATAAATATGGAAAAAAAAAATGTACGATTTATTGTTTATTATTTAAAAGCAATATTTTAGAAATAATAAAAAAAAAAAATTAAATCTGCATAGAAATAAAAACAATAATAATGAAATGAAAATAGATACTGCAAATATCGTTAGCAATTATATTTTAATAAATTTAAAAAACAGAATTATTATTAAAGATTTGTTTTTATTGCTATGAAAACAAGCAATAAACTGTTTTCATAGCAACTGATTTTATTGAATCTATTTTTTTTTAACAACCAAATTAAAATGATAAAAATAATTTTCCGTACTGAATAAAATAAACTAATTAACTACCTTACTAATCATACAATTGCAATTAATTGAGCTCTAATTAGCACCTGAATTAAGAATTATTGCGTTTAAAAAATCTTATAATAACATCAATAAATCTTAAATAAATAAAACATATAGCATACAATTAATTTTTTCAGATATGTTTATGATTTTAATTAAAAATTAAAATTACAAAATTCGCCTAATAAATTAAACCGAAAAACGTTAAAATTAGTTTTCTGTTAGAAACAACTTAAACAATTTTTTCTATTGAAAAAAAATTATTTTATAAACATAATTTCGAATTTATTTTTGCTGACTCTTCACATGTATTTATGAAAATCCTATGTTGTTTTTTAATTCGATGTTCACTGAAAGAGTTTAGATGGAAAATGTATGTCAAACAATTATAAATTATTTTGAAGTAATTGGAATTCTTCTTATTATTTTTAATACACATATATACGTATATATATTTTATAAATATATATATATATATATATTTATTTTTTTTTTATTAATGGATCCAAATTAATTTTTGGCAAATTTTTTTTAAAAAATTTATTACACATTATATTTTATTTCATTAAATTTTTATTTAATTACTTATGTGAGTATTAAAAATTCTCTTCGTAGATCAATATAATTAAAATTAATTTGAGAAGAAAATTTTTCTACTAATTGCTTTTTAATTAATAATTAAAAACTTTTCAAATTACATTCTTTTTATAACTTTTAAGTAGGAATAAAATTCCGATAAAAAAGGTGTATCAAATCGAAATATTTTTTAAGAATATAGAATTGTAAAAATGAGAATTTTTAATATAGTAAAATTGCATTTAAAATTAGTTATTTCAAATTTACTTAAAAACAATTTCAAATTAATTCTTTATCTGTTTTACTGTACAAGTGCAATTTAAAAATATTATTTTTTTTTTATTTATACTTTCCATTTATTTATTTCATGTATTTCCTAATATATTTAAATTACATAATCATATACAAATCACTCTCTCACTCGATTTCTTTAGGAAAAGAAACGCCTGGCTCAAATCATCCTGAAATTCATTTTACCGCAAAGCAATGAAAACGTCCTACTCTGCAGCAATAACTCACGGGATATCTCCATCCCATAAGAATCGTTATAATTTCAGTCTGAACTTTGGCTTCCGGCAGGCATGGTGTTGTTTTGTTATTGTCGTTATGAGCTTGTCGATACAAGATTGATTTGCCCAAAAATGTATTGCTGCAAGTTGTTAATAGCCGAGACCGGATTCGCTGATTGTCTAGTTCTCTGTACCGGCACAGGTTTTCGTATTCGAACCCCCAGTGTGCTATAAATGTTTGTAGTGGCTTGGAATCCGTTTAAACCGTAGGTTCCAGTCTCCTAAGGATTTGCAAGATCGTCACGTAGCCCAATCAGACTTCTCACACCACATCATTCCCAAACTGTAAAGGAAACTCCAGTTCTAGGCATAGTGATGTGATAGCTATTAAAAGAAGCTTTGAATTAATTATATTAGAATTGCGAGTTGTATTTATGCTTGATCGCCTTAAAGATCATAACGTAAATGAATATTAATCAGTTATTGAATTACTCTGTTCTTCTTCTTACAAGAACCGCGTCATCATCTTTTGTTGGCGTTCCACTGTGGAAATAATTGTGATTCTTTAAACTTCTCGCGATGTGAAAACTCAAATTTTTGCCAGCCGAGGAATGTTGGGTGCTATATTTTAAATATAATCAAAGAAATGTAAAACATTTTCAATACTTTTTGAAATTTTATTTTTCTTCCGATTCTTTACCTTTTATAACTTTGCTTTTATGTCCTAAATAATTTTGGTAATAAATGCCTTTAAAAGTGATTGAAACAATTTCATAAAATATTATTCAAACGTTATTATTATTTTATTTTTTAAAATTATTGTGCAATTTAAAGATAATTTTTTAAATATATATTTTTAAATTTTATTAAATAATAGCAATAAAGTTTTTATTCAGTATTTTAGTAAAAAGTTTGAAATATTACATTTTCCTTTTAATTAATGGGTGCAAAATAAATTTAATTTATAATAAATAATGCAATTCATAATTATGCAATTTTTTACACTTCCACCATATGCAGGGCGTGTGTTTAATGGTATAATAGAAACTCCTGTTATTTAGCGCGTTAGTCCAGTAGATCCCAGTCTTTATGAGCTGAAGAAATATTCTTACAAATAATGCAGTTTGCAGTATATGGCACAGACAACATATGTTTTTTACTACCAAATCATTGTGCACAACCTATCACCAGGAACTGTTTCAGCAGAACTATCTACGATTCAAAATACAAGAGATGTTTTTATTTTATTTTTCTATAAGTAAAAATAGATATGCTTAGATGCTGAAGCATTAAAGCACATATTAAGCTTATTTTTTCTCTGAAAAGATTATGTACTATTTAGTTCTGAAACTTTATACCAAAGTCAAAAAAGTTTTTTACGGCTCACTGATACAAAATGGATTTCGAATGGAGGAAGGCTATTTTCCGAGAACTGGAGGAAATACTTAAATTACTTATTTCAAGTCTATTTCCGTATTTTTAGTACTTTTTTATTTTTTCTAGTAAATTTTCCTTTTTATGTTGTTATTAAGTTTAAGTGCGATAAAACTTCTCGAGCATTTATTCCATTATAAATTAGAGAATAATTTCATCTTCGATGTGAAAGAAAGTTTTTCTCTTTCTCAGAATCTTTTATGTTTTTCGAGAATTTGATTCAATACGGCAAAACTCTTCGAAAAGAAATTATCAATTCTGCAATATTATATCCTTTGTATTTTAGAATAATTTACTTTTTAATAGTAGATAGATTTTAAAAATGTATAGTAAATATAAAATTAATTACAAATTTTGGATTCACTTGGATTGTATTTGGGAATCTGTGATTGTAGTGTCATCAGATTCCAATCTGCAATTTACACTCATGTCCATAAATTAAGGATAATTCAGAATCACACAGAAATTGAACTCTAAAATAAAAAATTTTCACCTGTAGAATTATCACACACATCTTGAAGAAGAATATGCAAATTACAGGAAACCACCAGATGGCGCGGATAGTACGTCACAATGACGAGAGTGTAAGAAGAGGGGTATATAAGGAATGGTGGCAAAGAAGTAAAATTGTTCACAAGCGCTTTAAAAAAGCCTTTCAGTGCAATAACCGCATAGCTATGAAAACAAAGGAAACATTTGGATGACTTTTACGTGGTTGAATTATCGGACGACTGGAATGGACGTACCCAGCTGGAAATGTCAAGAGGAACTTGGAATCGCCCAGAGTGTCATCATCTCCAGGCTTTGGCAACGATTCATGATGGTAATGCGAGTAGATGTTACAGCAAGAATGGTCGCCCTCGGAGTTACAACGCCGAATGAAGACCGGTATTTAGCAGTTACTGCCAAAGAAACAACGAAGCACAGCATCAGACCTGTCGTCGAGCTCTCTTCAGCTACCGTTACGACAGTTTCAAGACAGTCCGTGTACAGACGCTTAGGGCACATTGGTCTATATATGCTCGTAGGCCTGTCCAGATGTTTTTCCACTTACCGCAATTCACTGTCATCACTGCGATTAACCTGGAGTAGAGGGAGCATGCATTTGTGGACACCGCAACAGTGGTCTGGTGTGATGTTTTCCTGTAGAATCCAGGTTAAGTTTGCAGTCTGATTATCGCCGGACTTTCATATGGAGAGCGCCAGGTACCGTTACCACCAAGAGAACACCATTGAACGACGCCGTTACGGTGGTGCAGGATTTGCTCGTTGGGGGAGGATTATATTCTTGGTTCCAGAACTGACCTGCATGTTCAGAGTGTAACGATGACAGGCCACATCTATGGGGATGTCATTCTGGAACAACATGTACGTTTGTTTCGGGGCGCCATGGGTGCTGAATTACTGTTTATGGATGACAACGCTCCATCCTTACAGTGCAAACATTGTAGACGAATGCCTTCAATTGGAGGATATCACCCGTATGGATTGGCATACTCACCGGACTTGAATCCAATAGAGCATGTGGGATGGCAGCGGCCGACTGAATTGCAGACCGTCAGCCTCCCACCTGTCAACTGGAACTTCCGGTGGGCATTGCTTTGATGAGTGGTGTAATATTCCCAAGATCAGATTGATATAATTTGATACTCAGCATGCCTAGGTGTTGTAAGGCCTGTATTGCATCGTTCTGGGAGACATACCCATATAACCATCATACTAACCATGTTATACCGTTTTGTAAATAGGTTCTTTTTTGAAATTTGCTCCAGGGAGTAAAAATCAGAAATTTTTATTAATTATGTCAAAACAAATAGCATCTTTTTGCTCATTACCTTTTGTTTAATAAATAGACTTTACAAATAAGTCAAATTTGTTTTTTGCTTCCGTCTCTTTTTCTTTTGCCTGAACTTCATTATCCTAATTTATGGACATGAGTGTAAATCTATCTAAATGTTACTTTTAAGTAGGTGTCTGATAAAATAATGGCGAAAACTCAAACGATCATCAACTTCAAGTTGATGATACATTAGACGACAATAATAACAAAATAACAAAATCGTATATTTAGGTTCATACCGTATCAAATCTCCCTGAATACTTGGTAATGAACTTTGTAGAACTATAAGATCAAATTGGAACCACGAGTATTATATTTATGGCAATTGTTGCCAAAATAATAATCTTCTCTTTGAAATTTGCTAGATTCTCTAATTCTCGGAAATCTAAGTAGTCAACATTTAATAAACAAGAAATATTCTAAATTTCATTAAAAATAAAATTGCTAAAAACGCTTTAGTTAGAATTGTCAAAGAAGCAATTCATAAAAAATGCATAATAATAATAAATTTCTCATCAGTTATTTAAATGTGATTTTTATTAAAAATTATTTTTATGTCCTTGAAAGTTCTGCTGTGTTTCGAGATTTATTTTTTCGGTTTAAAACTGGTGCTACATTTGTATAATCTCTGTAATACAATACGAAATTTAACATTAAAAACCAATTATTTTCGGGGCTCTGAATATTCTAGCTACTCCGATGTCCTGTAGTTAAAAAGAGAAGCAAAAATGAAATGTAATCACCACTCATCTACCATGAAAATATGGGAATAGAAAAGTTTTCGTTTAATTCCGCAACTACATTTTACGATCCAAATATCTTCTTCAAACTACATTGATATTTGAGTCAGTTGGACCCCATAAGGAATGTTTAAATTCAATAAGTCAATTGTGATTGTATTTTTGGGAATTTATGCGGGCAGAATAGTAAGATATCTCAATTTGACATTTTTTAAGACATCTCAGTTCACTTGCTCAGATTAGGATTCACTGCAGACATGCATTTCAAATCATTTAGAAATCTTGCTAAAGACAAGAGAACAATACATTAGTAAACTACATGATGTCTAGGAAAGAACAGATTGAAAATTTGTAATGCAGTCAAAATCAAATCTTCATCTGTTCTTTTCACTCTTCAGAGAAGGTATATAAATATTTTGGAAGTCTATTTGTGACTGCGGTTTCTCTTAAGAATTTAGCCTTACTTCAAGAAAGTTGCAACTTCATTTCTATGATAGAATAAGTTTCACAAAGAGAAAAATTGCATTTAGTCATAAATTCGTGATGAGATTTTTGTTTTTCACTTTGAAGTAATTT
>BPLR01004107.1:0-130353 GCA_021605095.1 Caerostris extrusa | reverse complement strand
ATGCCGATTGTGAAAAAGTGCAATTAATAGAACGCCACTGTGAAGGAGTACAGCCGAAAGATATCAGTAGCGATGTCATTTTGGGCAAATATGTTCAGTAAGTATGACAATGTTAAGAGAACGAGACCAAAAACATTCTAAAGCGCATAACAACCCTACTCGATTCTAATAACGAATGAGATCGAATATTAAATGTTGTTAAAAAGGAACAGAACCCAATTCTTCTTCTCTGTGTTTATAAAAACGAGTGAGAAAATTTTAATTTTAAAATTTAAGTAAGAAATGACGTGTCACAAAGCAAAATGTTTCCAAACAGTTTTCTAACAACTATAAAAAATGCAGTTTCAAAATTAATTTAATTTGATCGATTTCAAAAAGACTCATTTTTTCAAATTTATTTGATTTCTTCAATAAGTCTTATTTTAAATGTTTTTTTTTTTTTTTTCGATAATTCAAAAATCGTCTTAATTTTTTTTTCAAATGAATTCTAAATTTCACTCTGTTGAATATGGCAAAAAGGGTAGCATTGTGAATAACGAACAAAACAAATAAACACATACCTGTGTTTATTTGTTCGTTTTTATGTGTTCTGTGCTATTTTCAAACTGCTAACTGTTAAATGGGAGTGTTTGTTGTTCATTTGTATAATCTGTGTTCTTTGTAGAGTACAAAAAGAATTCACTGTCAATCGAAAGAAAGATGGAGTAGTTGAATTCAATGAAGAAGAAGCCTTAGTAACAGCTCTAGAATACGGGCAAACGTATTTCACACTTCAAAGTGTCTGTATCCTTTATTTATTTATTTTTTCATATGCATTTGAAAGGCCACGTGATTTTTTTAAAGTTTTATTATATAGGACAAATATGAGCATAAGGCTGAACAAATTCTGGTTTTATCTAACAGGATGTTTACTGGCGAAAGTATATGTCGATTCTTTTCTCCATACATATATTTGTTATATCAAATTTGTTCTATTAATTTAACAGCATCTGTTTAGGTCCATCTGTATAACACAAGTAAATTAAAGAGCAACAAGTAAACCCCAATAAGAAAAATGGAATGCACAACAGTATTCACCACTTGTTAAAATTACACGATGACACAATCACAAGTTTTTAAAATTAGAGCATCCTAAATTATTAAATCTAAAATAATATATTAAAGGAAATATCAAAGTTCAGCACAATAAACTTCTTAACGTCTACCAGTAGAGTGGATATCTCAAACTCTACATTCTCAATGTGAGAAACATTGATTTCTTCGTTTTTGTTACGAATCATACAATGAAGGTAGCTAAAGACATCTTATAACAGCAGTAAACCATATATTGGAATATGACAGAGGCATTAGAATATATACGAAATGAAATATCCACAGCGCAATGTTTAAAAATTAAAGGAATTAAAAACATTTCAAAATTAATTCTGGAAACAAACTTCTCTTGGAATAATAAAATGGATGTAATATTGGTAATGCCTGAAGGTTTGTGCAACAGTTTGCACTGCTTCAAGATTAGGTTAAATATGCAAAGAAAATCGATTAGGTAATTTTATGAGGGGATAGTGTAATTACAACTTAAATAAACATATAATTCATTGCATTTTAAGCATAAAACACATTAAAAATAAAAAATAATACGAACTTTTTAAAGTGAAACTTTATTAAAACAATTTTTCACATATAAACAAGTCAAATTTATTGAAGAAAGTTGCTCCTTTTAAAAAATGTCGAAATTCATTTTTAGATGTATAAGTAGAATTTTTTTATGTCGTTTATGATATATTTTTATAAAGTGTTTCAATTCAATTACTTTTTTTTCCCAATCTCTTGAGCAATTTATAATTTGCCTTTTAGTTTCTTCGAAAAGTAAATTTCTAAAGTTATAAAGCAAGAAGGAATCCTAACCAAGGCTGATTTAGACTGAATTACAAAATTATATTCGAGCCGAAATGAGCTCAACTGTCATCAGCCTCCATTGAGAAGATGTCAGTTGTACGGAGCCGAAGTTATCTTGTGATATGAGCAGTACGCGGAGAAGTCATTACGAAGAAGTTATCTAATTTCGATTGCGAGGAACTTCTTTTTAATAGTTTATTGATGAGCTACGAGTCATTAGCACTGCAGAACCACGACAACTAACAGCGAGCGGGCAGGAATAAAATCGACTCAACTCTTAATTATACAGAATGCCTGTTAAAAATAGCTCTTCCCCAGAATGAAATTTGTTCTCATATCTTTTAAAGTAATTCTAGCATTTTATGCAACATTCCTAAATCGAGTTATAAAAGAAAAAAGTGAAACAAAGCAAAAATGTCAAGAAAAATTTTCTGACAAAATTATTGAAATTAAAAATTTTTAAATACTCATTCATTAACACATATATTGATTAAAAGTACTTTTGTGATTTTATGTGATTAAGAAATGAAGCGTATTTCTTAACTTTTCTATAGATAATAGCTTTCCCAACATAGATGTACAATTGAAAGTGGTCAAACCTACTCGTCTTGGTAAGAATCTTTAAATGAAAAAATATTTGTATTATCATTACATGCTGTTCCATTCCATGGATACTATATTTTATTATGTTACTATTAGAGTGCTGGATTTCCGAATTAGGGCAGCCCACTTTGAAAGCTAGCAAATGAAATCAAACCTGTGCCTATACCAGGGAGGAACTAGTAGTCTGACAAGTCCTTCAGACTACTAGTCCTCTGGACTTGTTAAGGAAAGGAGGAGGGTGCGAACTTTTGATGTACTGTGGGTTTAAAGTTCTAGGGATGCAGGTACAGTATAGGTCAGGGATGGGCAAACTACGGCCCGCGGACCAACTCCGGCCTGCCGGAAGGTTCTATCGGACCCGCGGATAGAATTTTAATTTGCCGTTCCGAGGCAAATTAAAAGAAATATATATTTATATATTATATATCATTCCAGAGCGTTACAAACAGAATTGGATATTTTTACCATGCCTTTCAACGTAAATTGTGAAGCAATGAGGTCAGATTTGCAGGTTGAATTAATTGAGTTGCAATCTAACAATCATCTCAATCAGTTATTTACCTGTGTTTACCTGTTCCAAACCTGTGTATCCAGTTTTACAAATCATTATCGAGAGTAAGTTTCCTATATTTAATATCTCACACCCACAAAATCAGTGCTATGTTTGCTTCATCTTATATAAGTGAACAAATGTTTTCAACTATGAACCTTAGAAAGAATTATTTCAGAAGTGGACTGACAGATGAGCATTTAGCCTCGTTCCTTAGAATCAGTACATCTCACTTCGAACCTCAATATAAGGAACATTTAAAAATGAACTTCATCTCATTAACATATTTAAATTGTAATACTTTTATATTGTTTTTTAAAATTTTAGAAAAATTTATCTTGGCCCGTCAAATTTTTTTTTTTTTTTTTTTTTTTTTTTCAATTTTTGGCCCACGACCGAAAAAGTTTGCCCATCCCTGGTATAGGTGCAAAGAAGCCTGTCGTGCATCGTGGATAATGCTGAATCAACAACATACCTGCTTTCTAATAGCAACAGACGTCAAAATTCATTCTTCATTTAACGACGAAAACAACATCAGCATTTTCCATTACGCTTAAAATAAATTAGCGATAATTTGGAAAAATATAAAAAATAATTAAGTCAGCTTAAAGACTGACAAAAAAAAAAAATTCATGTACCTATATGAAAATAAAGTAAGAGAACGAAATCACTATAAAACTGGAAGGATATCATATAACCTTTTCCTTCTATTGGCAGTTCAAAAAAGAAATGTAGCAGATTTTTAAACTTTACACTGGGCATGATGGTTTAACAAGCTTTCATAAAGATTTTACAATCACAACAGCTCAATGACAAGTGAAATGACTACGAGTAGATATGGATAAAAATATATCTGTTATTGAATTTCTAGAGAAGCAATAATTTTTTATGGTTATGAGATATATTCCCAAAGACAACTTGACAAATCTGTAAGCATTAACAAATTTTGCTCAAGATATTTCGAGGGGATCATTTTCGATGTTCAAAATCTAGTGTTGCATTTTTTTTTTCCTTGTTGAATGCTTTCAAAAAGTTATGCAAAATTCTTTATTTTACTGATGCAAACTTGAGGGAGTAATAGAAATTTTCCATTCTGATTTGAATCAATTGCAGGATTTTTTTTTTTTTATGAAATTCACTTGTAAAAGTTCTCATGATTTTATTTAGAATAACTGATTTATTTTCATTCATCAAAAGTTTTACAGAATATCAATAAATGGCATTACATTTTCTTTTATTTCATTAAAAAGAGATAATCTTCGTTTAATATCTAAATATAATAAAGAATTAGTTAATGTTGAATTTTGTTAATAATAGTAAGTTCCTAAACGTACTTTTAAGATATCCTAACCCTAAATTACTGAATGTGAGGGCCAATTGTCTCATTTTCTCATTGAAAATTTTTTTTCATGGAACTTTATTAAGAGATCTAAAAGAAGGCAACTACAAAAAGGGTAGCTTTTTTTATTTATTACATCTAGAATTGTGTAGATGTTATATTCTTGAAACTTTATATATTTGTCTGTCAACTATTGCAGACATACTAACATTAAACAAACCTTTATCATTTACTATATTCTGATGTTTTTCTAGTCTGAATTTGTTTGATTGTTTAGCATATTTGTAGATAACCTGTTTGATGCATATATTTCTGTGAACATCATCTAACTACTTCTGTTTCTTAGTAATCCGTATATCCAGAGGGGAGCTTACAATGTTAGAAGAGCATAAAAGCTATGTTGTGTCAGTTGAACTTTTCGACGATTCAGACAAAGTGATATTCCCATCAGACAATCTCAAGTTGTCCGTGAGTTTTCCAACTCCGTTGTTTTACGTCAATGCAACAACTTCCAATGGTACTTGGTTTGTAGTGCAAACTCTGACGCCTGGCAAAGGAGTCATTAAAGCAGAACTAAAGGGCGTGGTTTTGAAAGTAAGTTTTTTTTTTTTATCACAATTTCATCGAAATGCACTACGCGTTTAGTTCTATTCAATTCTTTAAAGAGCATATAAGATGGGCATATTTCGTTGTCTACAGCGTGAAGCAAACCGGTCTTGCTATTCAAACAAATTATAAGTTTACGATTTGCATGACCTTCGACTAATTTGTATGTGCGAGAGAAAAGTCATGTAACTATAAACCACGCTGTCTTCATTGGTTACAGGAAAATTGGATATAGAATGCTTCATACAACTGAGCTACAGAGACTTAAAGTTGAATGTCCGCACAGCAATGGCCGTTGGTTTCATGCTGATGGTAAATACACTCATGTCCATAAATTAAGGATAATTCGGAATCACACAGAAATTGAACTCTAAAATAAAAATTTCACCTGTAGAATTATCACGCACATCTTGAAGAAGAATATGCAAATTATAGGAAACCACCACATGGCGCGGATAGTACGTCACAATGACGAGAGTGTAAGAGAGGGGTATATAAGAAATGGTGGCAAAGAAGTAAAATTGTTCACAAGCGCTTTAAAAGCTTTTCAGTGCAATAACCCGCATAGTTATGGCACAAAGGAAGCATTTGGATGATTTTTTACGTGGTAGAATTATCGGACGACTGGAATGTGGACGTACCCAGCTGGAAGTATCCGAGGAACTTGGAATCGCCCAGAGTGTCATCTCCAGGCTTTGGCAACGATTCCAAGATGATGGTAATGTGAGTAGATGTTACAGCACAGGTCGCCCCCGAGTTGCAACGTCGAATGAGGACCGGTATTTAGCAGTTACTGCCAAAAGAAACAGACGGAGCCCAGCATCAGACCTGTCTCGTCAGCTCTCTTCAGCTACCGGTACGACAGTTTCAAGGCAGACCGTGTACAGACGCTTAAGGCACATTGGTCTATATGCTCGTAGGCCTGTCAGATGTGTTCCACTTACCGCAATTCACTGTCGCCTGCGATTAACCTGGAGTAGAGAGCATGCATTGGGGACACCGCAACAGTGGTCTTGTGTGATGTTTTCCGACGAGTCCAGGTTTAGTTTGCAGTCTGATTCTCGCCGGACTTTCATATGGAGAGCGCCAGGTACCCGTTACCACCAAAGAGAACACCATTGAACGACACCGTTACGGTGGTGCAGGTTGGCTCGTTTGGGGAGGAATTATTCTTGATTCCAGAACTGACCTGCATGTTCAAAGTGTAACGATGACAGGCCACATCTATCGGGATGTCATTCGGGAACAACATGTACGTTTGTTTCGGGGCGCCATGGGTGCTGAATTTCTGTTTATGGATGACAACGCCCGTCCTCACCATGCAAACATTGTAGACGAATGCCTTCAATTGGAGGATATCACCCGTATGGATTGGCCAGCATACTCACCGGACTTGAATCCAATAGAGCATATGTGGGATATGCTTTGCCGACGAATTGCAGCCCGTCAACCCCTTCCCACCTGCCAACTGGAACTTCGGAGGGCATTGTTTGATGAGTGGTGTAATATTCCCCAAGATCATATTGATAATTTGATACTCAGCATGCCCAGGCGTTGTAAGGCCTGTATTGCATCGTCCGGGAGACATACTCCATATTAACCATCATACTAACCATGTTATACTGTTTTTGTAAATAGGTTCTTTTTTGAAATTTGCTCAGGGAGTAAAAATCGCAATTTTAATAATTATGTCAAACATATAGCATCTTTTTTTTGCTCTTTACCTTTTGTTTAATAAATAGACTTTACAAATAAGTCAAATTTGTTTTGCTTCTGCCTCTTTCTTTGCCTGAACTTCATTATCCTTAATTTATGGACATGAGTGTAAATAAACTCATCTGATAAGTCCTTCAGAAAAACTGTTGGGAAGATCAAAGTTTACTTCAAAATCTGATTGTGGATCATTTAAAAATTATCCTAACTTGTAGATTTCAAACGTTTTTTATTGTTGGAAATTTTGCAACACAAATAAGGAATTTTCATTGGTTCACAGATCCGTAAGAAGTTTAAAAATGCTAATTTTGATAGCGTGCTCCAAAGATGAGAAACAGATTTGGAATACTTTTCCTGGTGCATGAAACTTGCACTATGTCTAAAAAAAAATACATTCTCTGAAGTGTCATTTGGGCTTCTTTCCTGAATATGACAAGTTAGCCATGGGCACAGTGTGCGTTTCCACCAGGACATTGCCAAAATAGAGAAAAGATACCTGATAAAATGGTTCTTTACAATATTAGCAGACTACTGTTGAATAATTTTCAATGATGATTCTTAGAAAATGAAAAAAGCGTAACATAGAATAAACAGGGAAATGCGTTTATTGTTATATTGTTTCATATTGAAAACATTAACTTACAAATATCTTAGGGGTGGGAGCTAATTTCAAATTTCCATTGTCATATGTGTGTTCAGCAACCCAAAATTAGGGACTATTTTAACATTGGAAAAAAAAAAAAATGCCATCAGAATTTGTCCTGAGTTATGCAAACTATATTAAATTTCTATACAAAAATGTACGAATTGTTAGCCGAAATGGACGACTTCTGTCGATGCATTTATTATTTGCCATTTTTGATATCGAATTGCCTAAATTCAATGCATGTTCGGTAAGTTCCATGACTGCTACTCAAATAAATATAAAGTAACGTATAATAATAATTGCTTATTTCTCTCAAAATAACTACCTTAGGGATCAATGTACAACATTGGAGCAATTGTAGTTAATAAAATATTACCTTTGTAGTGCCATTTAATTGTACACGAATGTGTGCTATAACTGAATTATGTTTTCAAAATTTCATATGGTGGATAGTTGCTATAAATTATTTGGACAAAAACTGCTTTGTTTTTAAACACACACATTTCTTAGAGCAATCGTTTTGAGCACTATAAAATCAATTATGGAAACTTTTGGATATAGATTGTAGTTCTTTTTTTCCCTCTATAATAATAAATTTGTTTTAAATAATTTGTCTTTTTGTAAGTATCATATAAATTGAATCGCATGCTGTTTTTATAGAATTGAAAAAAATTTAATTTCAAAAAAAATAATGTTTAAATTTTAAATTTTCTGTTTTCACAGGATGGCTCGTTAGACAAAGAATATCAACTTCAGGCCTCATTAACAGTGACAGTGTGTCAAAAGATTCAAATTTTCCCTCCCTTCATTCTGCTGCCTTCTGATTCACTGAGCAGTTCTCCTCACGAGATTCGATTAGTGGTAAGCCCTTTTGCTCCACTAATTTATGCGCACACAACTTGACATCCTCAGCATTACAAGAAATGAAATGCCTTTTTAACATTAGGTGACAGGAGGAACCGGCCATTACCTGTGGGCCACTCATAACGAGTCTGCACTAGCTTTAAGTTTCGATAAAGAGAAAAGCCATGTGGGTTATCTTCGCATAGAAAAGGAAGGAGATTATATCATAACAGTAACGGACGAGGAAAATCTCAACTTTCTTGCATCTGCCAAGGTAAGAAATTAAATTAGATATTTTAAGTATCTTTTCATGTAATATAATAATGCGAGTAAATATTTTTTTTTAATTCAATTAAATTACCAATTTACCTAAAAATGAGATTTTATGTGTTTTCGTGGAATGGACCTCCTTCCAGTGGTTCGCATCATGGGGCATGCAATCGTCAAAGCCATTTGACACGCATTGCAGAATTTTTTAATTAGCATAATTTTATTATGGAAACAAATAAGACTTAGCTTTAAATCTATGTTATGGGAAATTAAACAAGTAAAGAAAAAAAAAAAAAAAAAAAAAAGGTTTCAAAATATTGTGTATTTAGAGCAAACAAATAAAAAAAAAAGTTAATACAGTGGTACTTTGGCATTTTTAATTAGTTTCCGATCCTTGGATTTATGCCAAACAGGATTATGAAGAAGCCAATTTGTCCCATAAAAGAATTTTAAAAAATAATTAATCCATTCCTATGAAAAAAATCTCATTGTTAGATGAAATACATACATAAATAAAAATTTACTGAATTAAATTTTCTTTTTTTTTTGCAGCCTGTTACCCTATTTGAACCTAACTGAGGATTGCTAGATTTTTTTTTGTTTGTCCAAACTGTCCTTTCAGCTCAGAATTTTTCGGAAATGTAACTTTATCTGGTTATTTCAGACAAAAAAAAATCTTTTATAAAAAAGAGAAAACTTATATTTTGTGGAAATGTAAGTTATATTAGGGTAGGTTTACTGGCCTTTTTAAGGTGGATTTTTCTGCAAAATCTTTGAAATCCGTCCATTTTGCAGGATTTTTATGCACGCAAGTTGTATTCCAAACAGAGGTCGTATACCGAACAGAAATTTTTGTATCCTAACGCTGCATACTGGGTGGGCACAAAGTCTTGCCCTGTAAAAACTTATAGGGCGTATGCTTGTCTATCCAGACAATCATACGCCTAATGTTGGTTGGATACATTGTAAGTAGTTAGCTCGGAGAAGGTCAGAGCAGTTCTTGCTAAGCAGTCGATTGCTTTAACATGTCATTGTTAATAGTACACACAGCATCTTTTATCCCAGCCTTCAGTTCTTCAACATCAGTAACTAGAAGAAAAAATCGAGTGAAGCAATATCGGGGGTTGTGGTGTGGATCCGTCACTTCCAATCCACCGGCCAGGAAATTTCTTTCTCGTCTACGAAGTCACATAGTAAGAAACCCCAGCGATGAGATATTTCATCTTACTGATAAATAATCCATGATTGGCATAGCCCCAAAAGAAAAAAGTCAAAGATAATGTATAGGTTCTTATAACTGAGGGTCAATGAACAGTTCCAATAAATCTAAGTAAACGTTTTTTTTTTCCCCTTGAAGAAAACGGGAATAATAACCTTATTATACATGATGCACCACCAAACATTACTTTTACTGCTGTCTCTCACTACCTGTGAAGAAACATGGGGATTCCCTGGTCACCAGATACGGGCATTATGTTTATTTACCTTTCCACAGACATGAAATGTTGATTCATAAGAATAGCAGATGCAATACAAGTAATCATTTTCGACATCAATTCTGTTCAGATTTGTTGCACAAAAAATTGTTAAAAATCAACTATCAAATGATAAAAAGATTAAATTAGTACATTAAACTTTTATTTTGTAATAAATTTTTATAATCATAGCATGATTTCGTGCAAACCCTAACTATATATCGAGTTGGATTTATTCCAAAGCGGACGTATACTAAGGTACTATTGCATTAAATTTTAGATTTCCTTTGTGTAAAACATTAAAAATTGTGAAATATTTAATATTTTACGGAAAGAAAATATTTAATATTTTAATATATTACAGATTTACTTTCTGTATAATATATAAACTTCCTATGATCTATGCATTTAAGAATAAGAGGGACCCTAGAAATGCCCTTTGATATCAGTAATGGATTTATTTCCCAAATTCTAAGAAAGCAATTTATCATTTGTTTTTAATTGTTATTATGTCCCATTATCTGAAAAGTCTGATTCGTTTAATGGTAATGACTATTTATGTCAAACTTATTATCTTTTTGCAATATTCTATCTTAATTTCATTTACTCATTAATAATATTTTAGTGCTTTATTTTCATCCTAACGGTTTTACAAAGTACTTCATTTAAAACATTTCATTTTATTTGTCCAATTTTTAAAAATGTCTTTTCTGAAGCATGGAAGGAGAGAACATGAGGAATTCTTGATGTTTCTTCAGTCAAGTATTCTATCATTTTTCTTCTATCATAAATAACGCATTTAGTTTGACAAAGCCGCTTTTATCCGAAATGTAACACTGGTATTCAAATAAATAAATAAAATTTTTCTGCCCTTCATCCTGCCCCCAAAAAAAAAAAATTAAAAATGAGATTTAACTTTCCTAAATTTAAACATAACATTTAAATTACCGTTTTAAGAGATATTGTTTTATTCATTTTTTAATTACTGCATGAACTAAGTTTAATCTGTTCATTTACAATACTATACCAAAATACATCCTCACTTATGTAATTCTAATAATATTCTGTTTAAATATTTTCTAGATCTCTATACAGCCAGTTATTGATGTCGAAACCTATCCGACAGTTGTGGAGGCTGAGATTGGAAACGTTTTAATTCTACCAGTTGCCTTCTTAGCTTATGAAGACAAAGGTCAATTTTATTCTTTTTTAATGCCCTGTCATATAGCTCGACTTACAACGAATTATGTGATCTGCCATATAAAGTGACTCAAGCTCGCTTGTTGTCAAATTCAATGTGAAGTTACGCAATTCATTAAAAATGTAATTTGACTCATGCTCTTGGCGTAATTTTTGAAAATCGCCAAATTTGGTGCCTTTAAAACTTTTCTCCCGATTTCAGAATACGCTGGATTCCGGGACATTATCCCAAAAAATAGATCTTCCAAGAATTGTTAAACTGCATACTCTCCAGCAGTTCTAGTTTAAAAAATTAGAAGGAAAAGTAAACGACTAAATTGAAGACGATGTAACGGATAAAAGAAAGCATTTCTTATTTAGCTTTTATAACTCATTTTTGGGAGCGTTTTGCATTTTTCTATTTTCTTTTTTTTTTTAAGAATTATTTTATCTGATTCCATTTTTTAAATAAAGTTTAATGAAAAAAGATCGTATCTGGAGTTGTTTATAAATCGAAGAGTAGCTGTATTCTACAAAAAACGAAGTGTCTTACGAGGGTGCTACTATAGAGTCATCAAAAAGTTTGATGATTTTAAAGAATATGTTGTTATAGTTTTCAGTTTTGACTTGAGGCCCATTCGCCTCCACCTTTCTTACTAACCCAATAGAGTCTACGGATTTATTGTACTCATCCCCAACATAGTCAAGAGCATTTTCAATTCGACTTCACTTGTCGGGTTTCATATTGACTTAAATTCTCTATGTTATCTTTAGACCATTTTATCTCTTAGACCATTTTTTTTTTTTTTTTTGTCTCAAATAGTCTTTTGAGCTTAAAGCTTTGACTGACGGTCACATGTGTGAGGATGTGTTGATAGTTATTGCTCCTCCGTTGAAATGGATTTTCAGAAGGCGACTTAGTTTTTATTACGAATAGGATTGAAAAAATGGTAATATGTATCATACTGATTAGAAAATAATATTTAGGCCTTTCCTGATAAACTATTTTGACAACGCGCCAGCACGTGAAGGGCACTTGAGGTAAAAAGGATTTCTTAAATGCCACATTACGCGCTGGCGCGTGATGTGTAAAAATGAATCAAAATAATGAAAATAACAAAGTCAAAATATAATGTGTCAAAATGCATTATTTTTGTATCATACAATATCACTAACAAATATTTAATATAAATGAATTATTATAAGTTGGTTACAATGATATATCATGAGAACCTTGGGGAGGAAGAATTCTTCATCGCTGTAACATCACTCGGGTACTCGCCCGAAAAGCTCATCCAACGAAATTGGAAGTTCTTCATTTATTAGAGGCTTATTAGATTGCATTTTCCTTTTGGGAGTACGTGAAGCCCTGCAATACTAGCTTTTTACAACTCATATTACAAGATTACTTTTTAACTCTAATTCAAAACCACGTGCCTTACAACTAAATTCTAACTTTTTTACTCCACGCCAATACCAGCAGACGCAATATATATTGCCGATTGAAGCAAAAGAATTAATGCTGAGGAGCAGTCACGCGTTCGCGCGGAAACCGCACGAACGCGTGACTGGCAACTGAAATATTGCTCAAAAACCACGCTCTGTTTCGTGATTGGTTTTTTTTAGCTTGTCGCCAGATCACACGCTGATGCGAGATCGTAGCGAAAGTGTTAAAAAACAATACGTCTTAATTTTTGTATCATATTAAAAAGTTATATATTTTGAATGGAACATATTTTTAATTTCACGTTCTTCCATTCTTTGCTTATTTAAAAAGAATATTATAGAATTTAATATTATCTTATTTAATGTGCGATTATCAGTTTATTTATTTATTTTTTTGTATGAAAGTGAGAACAGAATGAAAATGTTACTTTTAAGTTCGATTGAAAATAAAAATTTAATTAAAACCCTACAGAAATTAGATTCTCAGAACTCTTTGGCTTTCATCTTTTGAAAATTTCATTATTAGTTAACATTAACTGATATGGAAAGCTAAAGTCCCGTATGAATAGTTTCAGACTTGCATTTGTAAGAATTCGCTTGTCTCAAAAATTTCATCTATCGGAATATTTCATTAAATTAATAATCTAATCCTTCGGAATTCATTACGCATGAAAAAGGATTTTATGTATACAGATGACATATATTCATTTTACATCATAAAAATTACTTTAAATTCATTTGTCTCAATTTAACTTATAATTCATGTCTCGCCTATTGGCGTTAAATGTTTTTAATTTTCTAAGATTGTTATAACGAAACCAAGAAAACCGCATGCTTTGTATTTTTTCACGGGCTTTGAATAAAGTTTTTTTTTTTTTTCAGAACGTAGGATTATACGGAAATTCGATGATTGTTCCAAAATTGCACCAACTGTGGAAATAATCGAAAAGCATGTATTCACTTATGAAAAGGTAAGAGGTATTTTCTGTAAAAAAAATTTTTCAGTTATTTAGAACATCACATAACACGTGATCGTTAAACGTTAGGATGATCAACTTTCAAATTAATTTTATTGCCAACAACATCGAAGTGAAATGAAAATACTATAGTAGCTTAAAAAATATAACTGAACACAAAATATTTATACATAAAGATGCATCGTCCAAATAGATATAAAAAGATAAGGTGTATCCAAATAGATATAATAGATAAAATTGACACGGATTTAAAAATGCAATTGCAAATCTTAAAACAATACATAATAAACAATGCAATATAAAAAATTTCTTAAGCCATCAAATTTTTCAGCAAATAAAATCACCAATACAAATCAGATGGTTGAGAAACATGAGGCGAGGCGAGTTCTTTATCCTTCGCTTTCATTCAAATTCACTGACATCCATTGCGATTTGAAGGCAGAGGGAACTTTTGAAATTTTATTGAGTTGTCCTTATTAATTTGAAGATCTGATTCTTTTCTTGTGTAAATTCGTTTTACATTTTATTTTGTGTCAATGAAACGGGACATACAATTGGAGATGTTACAGAAATGAATATAGACGGTCCACATATGAGAGTTTCTAATTTCATTCTAAGCTAAGAAGTAACGCTTTAGTAAGGATGGACAAATTACACCGGTATATATTGGTTACACCGAAAAAATGCTGTTGTAGGTAGTAATATTTCATGATCATAGAGGCTGTGATATCTGGGCTAAGCTTTCTGGCTTCAGAGTACAACAAATTTTCTGAACTTTTATCGTCTTGGATTTCTTTCTCAAGTTACCGTTTAGGATTTCGATAGATTAATGGATTTGAAATGTAAGGCTAAACACAGCAAATAAGATATCCAGTTTTATTATTCTTTGGAAGAACAGAGCCATAAAGTGGCAAAATCAAGTACTTCCTTGGTATCATCCAAAAGCCTTTTTACTCTTGAATTAAAATAATTGTTTTATTTTCAAGTAATTATTCATTTATTTCGCATAATCTGTGTGTTTTCTTATTTCATATGTTTTCTAAAATATTATTGCGAGTTTGTTCTCAAATTTAATTATTCCACTTGAGTTAGAGTTTGATTAGCATAAATGGACTATTTTTATACATAATGCCTTGAAATAACTTATAATATTTTTTTGTAATTATGATAACTGAGATCTCATTGTCTTCTATGTAATTTCCAAAATGTTTCAAATTATTAAAGTAGTTCAAATTTTTTTTTTTTAGAACCTCATGTCCCTGCGTTTGGAAAAGGATGCCGAAGTTTGCAGTTCCTCTGTAAATATCCAGGATATTCACGTATTAATGTTTATTATGAGTCCAACAATGGAAACACAAGTGAAACCTACAAAACAACAACTGTATTGTCATGCTTTAAAGCTATAAAGGTTTGTCAAATTATATTAAATTAAAAAAAAAAAAAAAATTGTGTCCTCAAAGCATTCGTCAACCTTTCAAGTCTCTTTGATGTAAGTGATTTAAAAGTAGCAACCTAAAAAATTAGATAAATTATCAATCTCTCTCTGTTTTTATTATTTCAGATTTTACAATTCCATTCTGATGTTAGATATAGGATTAACAATTAATAAAATCAAACTGATGAAGAACAAGCAAACCACGATTATAAAAGGATAAATTTAATCATTTATGTAATTGATTTAAATTTTGCTATAATATAACAATTAATATAAAAGCAACAGCAGCTATTTTTTTTCTTGTATTTATGCATTTTTAGATTTAAAGGCACAAAATTGAATCAAATTTGACACTCAGTCTGAGTATGTCATTTTAGTTGGATTATATTTAATTATTGCAAATTTTATTTAGAATTTCTTCAATTCATCTTGCAAATGTTTTAAGGGATTCAAAATTGAACATTGTATGGGGTTTCAAGATGGACAATTATCTTAGCAGATGTAGACTTAGATTTACAATGATGAGTGTTAAATCGTTATTTTGTTAAAACACATTTTTTTTTTTAAATTCCAGTTCATCGAAACTTTTATGAAAAAATTGCTTTTTATTATTATTTACAAACTAATCTGTAATAATATAAATAAATTCAACTGTAACCATTCTTGTTTCTGACTCTATATAACACTCTCAGAATCATCAGCATATTTGACAGTAATGCAGATATTACGTTTGTCAAACTCTTAATTGTGATTTCTTTCGTTCATACAATGGTAACAGGAAAAAGTTGGTTTCTATGGCTCCATTAAAGGCCATTGATAGTGTAAAACTGCAAAATGTGTGGAAAGAACTTGATTTTAGATTAGATGTTTCTCGTGTTTTGAAGGCTTACATATTGAACATCTGTAATTTTTAAAAAAGTTTGGAATATTTTTCTTTATTTTCATGTATTATATATGTATAATACATATAATGGTTTTGAAAATATAAATTTTTAAAATTCAGCTATTCATTTATGTTAACCCTGTATTATATTACACTAGTAATTACTATTAATACATTTCAGCCAATTCATCCAGTGAGAGTGGCAGTTTTACCATTAGGTTCATCAATTGAAGTTGCTTTTGAAGGGGGACCAAGGAAATGGCCTTTATACAAGACGGGACATTATCAAAAGTGTAAGTTTTGTGTGATTTAAAGTAATTGAAAATTCTGACCTGAGATGGTTTTCCATTAGGAAGGTAGATTTTTGCAAATTCACGATGGAGTACATTTCGCGAACAGATTTCTGGAGTCCCTGAGAGTGTATTCGGCTCAAGCTTTCGTTTTGGGTTTCGAACCAGACTTTCTGCTCGGAAACTCAACGCGCATCTACCAAGAAATTTCGGCCCTAAATGAAAATTCGAAGAATATGAATTTTTTTCTAAGCGAATAATATTAATATAAAGAAATATAAAATATTTTAAATAAATCTGAGTTGTCCAAAAGATAATTAAAGATCTATTTTAGAATTGGATGTAAAAGTTCTTAAAAGACAAAACGTAGGAATTAAGAGCATCCTATTCTGAATAAGTAAATAATCCTATGATTAAAGCTATCCTCTCTGATAATTTTCTGGTATATAATTACAAAGAACTAAAGAAAATTCTTCAAAAAATTAACAAATAAATAAATTTATGTGAAAAAATACTCCAATATTTAATTGTTTATCAATATACAGTTCAATGTTTGTATTACACTCAAGCAATTAATGGATTAAATGTCATATAAGATTCTTAATCCAATATCAATCTATAACGTTATTAAGTATTGCATTTGTTTTGAGGTCACTTTAAATACATTAAATATTGTGTTTTATACTTTAAATCAATAAACGTAGGTGAATTTATTGGAATTATATGTAGAAAAAAAGGAAAATGTAGCCAATTTTAATATTCCTCTTTACAGATTTCGTTGAGTTTGATATTGTTAAAGATTCATAAATATTCAACGCACACACAATTGTTAACTGCAGTAATTATTTATCAATCGAATTACTAAAAGTTACTAAAACTAGCCAAGTTTATCTAAGTTAACTCTACGATATTCAGCAACATTGGAAAAGGGAGACACATTTCCAACAAATATCTGACGTCTTTAAAATTCTTGTTAAAACTCCTTCAATTCATAATGTAAAATTATAAATAAATTATTTTAGAGTGCAATTACCAATATTTTGAATGATTGCTCCTTTTTTAATTCCTTCCACCAATCAGATAACTTCGTACTGCTTTTAGCATGGATTTAACGTTGTTCTGTGGCTTCTCAAATATATGAACTAATTTTGAATTAATGATTTACCAATTTGCCTCTCTGTTATCAGAAGACTTTGAAGGATTAAAAATTTTATAAAAAAAAAATATTGTTCAAGTTTATTTTTTATTTTTTAATGTTTTATTGTTCTTATTTGTCTATGTCTTGAAATGATTTTGCTAGTATAGAATTACAAATAGTTAAAAGAAAATTCTTTGAAAAATTAACAAATAAATAAGCACAATGAATTTATGTAAAAATAATAAATAAATAAATTGTAAGTATAGTAAAATAGTAAAAATAATTTAATTATTTATCAATATAAAGTTCTCTACACTCAAGAAATTAATAAATTCAATGTGATATTTATTGCAAGATTCTTATAATTAATAACTTATCATGATCATTATTTTTTTTCACAGTGGAAGCCAATAATCCGAAATTAGTAGACATTGAGCTAGTCAGGGATCCCATTCGATATAATAGTAAGCTCTTTTTGTATTTGTGTCTTTTAAATGAATTAAGTAATTATTACTATGGCAGAAGCTCTGCCACGAAAAAAGTATAACAAAATTTCTACTTTTGCTTAAATCATTTTTAAGAAATTTATCTTGGATTTATGATTAGATTATCAAGTGAAAATAATGAAATCATACCGTTAAGGTCAGAGTCATTTCTTTATATATCGATTGGCTGTGAACATTTTTTGTTTAATGAAACGCAATTCAAGAAATTTTACTTCGTTCGTATCTAGTTTATGAAATATGTTAAGAAATGAACCCCCTTCCCCCAAAAAATATAAATGAATAAAACTATAATTAAAACAACTGAACCAACGAATAACTAGCCGTAATTAAACGAAAGCTTTTCTTCCAATTTTGTATAATTTTCTGATTTTTTTCACCTTTAATGCTGCTATTTTACTCTTCCAAACGAATCTTCCCATTTTATTCTGCTGCTCCTGGCACGTGACATCCGCAAGCAGTTGAAGTCTTTGATTGCTAATAAATCATGACTCTAACTGGGAAACTGCCAAATTCGTTATCTACTGTTGAATTCATATAGTTCAAGTTATTCTATGAAACTGAAATCAGGGCAAAACATTGACCAATCACCAATACACACAAATTACTATTTGCAAAATAATTTATTTAAGTTTTTTTTCTCTTAATTCAACAAATGAATAAAATTTAAGCATTGATAAAAGCCGCAAAAATCGCATTGAAGACGTGAAAATCAGAATACAGAGACAGTGTTTTCTACTTAAAAGATGAAGAAAAGGCATATTAGAGCATAAATGAATGGAATGCATTCAGTGCGTAATCAACTAGAAGACGACTTTATTGAAATAGTGCAGTTGGTGCAAATGGTTGTCTGCTCAAGAGAGAGAATAACAAACAAATGTATTAGTACGGAATGGGACCTTACATAACTATAATTATTAATCATAAACAATAGGATAAATAAAAACAATGCCTTTGATAGCCAATTTTTTTCATAAAGGTTAGCTACGATTTCAAATAAATTACATCCATTATTAAAATAGCTCAAATTAAAAATATATCTAAATAAAAGTATGATGCTTCAAATATTGAAAAGGATCCCATTTTCGAATAATTGACTAAGTCAACAAATGTCATTTTCCTTTTTTTTTCGTTTGTAAATTGTGTCTATTTTTTGTGTTTTTAATCATTTTATTTTTCTCAAAAGAAAAGGGATTTAAGATGATGAGTAGATTAGTTTTTAAACTTTCTAACTTATATTATGTCTTGTGCATTTTTTATTAAAAATTTAATAACTAAAAGGTTTTAAGAATCAATTACAAGAACAAAAATGTTATTACTTATTTTATTTTAAAGACGATGTATTTTTCCTCCAATAGAAGATTTAACAGTTTTCAGAGTTCTTTGTAAAGCCTTAGGAGAAAACGTAAGTATCCTGCTGTATCATTATGGAATATCTTTTCTTTTCCCATAACATTTTGTTTTGTACGTTGTGTTATTGACTATTTTAGAATTAGAGCTTCGTGGGTGACTGATTATTTTCTTGCGATTAGCTATAAGCAAGGGGAAAAATGGGCAACGTTATAATTAAACTTTGTTTTTGAAGTATATTATCTTAAACAATCATAAAATTAAGATTTTTTTACTTAAAACAGTTCTAAAAACTATATTAATATACAGAGAAATGTATCGTGAGAAAGGCTCTTTGGAAACTCATGTCGAAAAGAAAACTAAATTTCATAAATAATGCAAATTAAAGTTGTGAGTAATATAAATGGGTGTGGAAAGAGAGGACTATCTGTAATCTTGACATAACCTACTTCATCTTCAACCCAATTTCACATCTGAAAGCCTAAAATTTAATGGCTTAGAATCAACGGATCCGAGGTTCAAATTTTACTGAGCTCTCTATACTAATCTCTCACTTCTGAGATTAGGTTATCTTGTTATTATGATGTTATTTGTTATTATGTTATTGTTGAGCTTAGGTTATCTTATTATTACTTGTAATTATGCAAATTACTTCTATCACCTCCCTTGCACTAGATCAGGGCAAATAGGTTTGTGTAACCAATTAAACTAGAGTCATAAAAGTAAAAAATAATTACGATCAAGGAAAATGCCTAACCTGAAGTATTCTTAATAATTCAAAAGATAACATTTGTACTATAACTCCAGACATTGCAACATTTTTTATTTAGCTAATCTTATGATGCAGCATTTTATTTTTGATTAAAGCTTTCAGAAATTTTTGTCGCTGCAATCTTCTCTTGACGAACTTCATTTAGTCAGATCCATAAGGTTAAAAAAATCCAAGAACATGCGCATCAACACCGAAGATTTAAGCTGTTAAGTCAAAACTGTTGAGAGTTGCATTTTTGAAAAAAATCTTTGTCCTGCTTAAAGAGATTCGCCACTCTAGTAAATGCTGCTGGTTCAGCTCTCTCTCTTAAAGGTTATTGCTTCACTTCATTTCCTATTCATCCTCCAACAATTTAAGGAGACGCTTATTGGAGAATTACCTCAATTGTTCGATCATCTCGAGATGAGTTGAAAAGTTGCGAACAGTCTTCTAAGTGGCATCAGTTTATTGGTTTTTTTCTCTTGGGCGGAAAATCATTTAGACTCTTTTCAATAAAGCATTTTTTTACTCGATGATGTGTTGTATTCGTGCTATTCATTTTTGAGATGGTTATCTTTTTCTTTATTTTTTAAGTATTATTTACGTAGTTTGATTTTCATCTCCCCTGGTGATTTCTTGAGGAGTCTTGCGAGAAAACTGATTTGTCCTTAAGTTTTGCATGCTAGAGCAGGAGTGATTGTGTTCCGAAATTTCAGAAAATTCCGAAAATTATGCATTGGGAATGGACCATTATGAAAATTTAGCACTTTCAATTCCGAAAATTTCATGTTTTAATTCCAAAAATGTCATGTTATATTTTCGAAAATTTGTTTCCAAAGTTTTTTATTTTACAGTCTCTTTAATAAATATGTCTACAAAGTTCTATGGCAAAAACCATAAAAAAGCAAAATATATATAGCAAAAAATATTTAGTGTACCTTTAACGCTTCTTTCATATATTGTATTGCAATTTTGCAGGAAATATGTGGAGATGGGAGGGAGATCTAATTTGCTTCAAGCACAAATACAAAAAATTGAAATGCAGCTTAGAAAATTTCATTGGTAATCACAATCATCTCTGTATTAGAAGAACTTTTTATCCATTAGAGAAACAGCAATAATTCCCTGTAATGTTTGCATTAATTATAAAAAATTTAATACGAAATTCATTTAAATGTAAACTATATTGATATTAAAGTGCTTAGTAGTTAAATAATAAAATTTATTTCTATTTCTTTTTATGCAGACATTGACGTTTCATATTGGAAATCAGCCTTCGGCCACGAATCCTCATCCAGCGAATTCGGAATCGTCAATAAAGTAAAATTATTTTTTAATACTGAAGTTGGAATTACTTTTCTAATTAAATAAAATTAAAACGCACAAAATTACCAAAATAATTTTAACATATTTATGTATTACGAGTATATTTTTTATTAATTTCCTTCCGAGTTTATTTTATTTATTTATTAATTTTTGCTTATGAATTTTATTTATTCTAGTGTGATTGCAGAAGATCTTCAACGCAATCAATATTTTTTTTTCCTCTTTTACTATGAAGCATTTTTATCAACCCTTAAATTTTTTTTGTGAGGGTAAAAGTGGAAAGTTTCAGAATTTTACAAAGAAAAATGACCTGTCTTTAAAATAATTGTGGAATATTTTAGAAGTGGAAAATTATCTATAATTATTACTATGCAAGAAAATTTTTTATTAAATGTTTTTCATATAAGATAGTGTTTTTGTAAATTCTTGGCACCAATTCAACAAAATTTGTGTATTTCTATACAAAATTGTACACCGACTTACGCAAAATTCTTACGACTTACGACAAATTCTTACGCAAATTCTTATTTCCCCCGACTTACGACTAAAGCGATTTTCATTGCACCCATCTATTGCGCTTAAACTGCATTTTATAGTCTAATAGCGTTCAACAGCAATTGTAAAACTCTATTCTGAAAAACAACGGTGTTTTTACTGAAAATGGATAAGTGTTATTCAAATTTGTATGATGTTGAACAACATGTTTTGTTAAAATCTGACAATGGATTCAAAATTTCATTCCCTATGAAGGGAGCCTAAAAATTCACGCAAGAAATCTTGCTTGAATTTGGGACAAACTGAATAAGTTGGAAACCCTGAAATATACAAATTTCTAACTGAAATCCCGATCAATGCCAAAATTCATGCAAGATTTCTTGCGTGAATTTTGGGACACCCTTTACACAACTGGATTATATTTCATGTTCTATGTATATCAAAGTAATGTTTCAGAATAGTTTTCAATTTGCAGACTCGTGTGCAGCGCGCCTCAGTCCGCGCATCTCAAGCTATTCAAGAAAAACACCAAGAAAGAAGTCCAAAAGGAAAATTTAGTAAAGGTCAGTGACCACAGGTAATTTTCCTGCTTTCTGCCCTCTTTCACAATGACTGAAAATGCAATAAATTCTTATTTTCTTTAAATAAGTTATAAGTATTTTTAGGATGAAGCATTTTAACCAAATACTGTGTGTTTCTCTATGTAGAACTTCATGTTAGTCGATTTGATTTTTCATTCAATGAATCGTGAACTTTAAGTGAAAAATATTAATTTGAGAGAAATATGAATGAATATATGAATATAAGCAGAATACTAATGATGATTGTTTAAAAAATTTTTAGAATTATTTGGATTTTTTTTTTCTTAAAAAAATTAAAAAATTGCAAATGATTGGAATTGATTATTATTTGGATAATTTTCAAGGTTTCGATTAATGAAAGTAAAGGGAAGCAGAAATTCGAAATAAAAAATTATTTTTAATAACAAATTACATTTTGAAATTCAATGTCGACAGCTAAATTAGAGCAAAAAATGAATAACGTTATTATAAGGACGTTCCAGAATAACATAAATTTTGTTAGCATAAATTTATTTTTTAATGAATCATTTAAAACATTAGCGGAATACGAAGTTCTTTAAGAATTCTGTTTAAATGTGTCCTTTATACATTCTATATTTGATATGTTAAGAGCCAAGTGAAGGATATAAAAAAAAAAACGAAATGAATTACTTTTTCATAGAAATTATATTCCTTTTATTGTGAAAAATGATCCTCGTTGTTTTTCTTAAATCTAGATTTCTTCTTCATAGTTTGGAAAAGGGATTTTTGAAACATATTTTAAGAATAACACTTGTACATGTGAATTTGATCCATACTTTATTTTAAGAACATTAACTCAAATGTTTAATACATTATCTTAACCAAGGATTCCATTTGGGACTCCTATAGTTAGAAGCAGCTATGAGTTCCAAACTTTAAGATTCAAAAGTTACCGATGAGCATACCTTTCTTAATTTCACTTTCTTTCAATTATTTCTGAATCAATGAAATTTGCTCTCTTTAATTTTCGTTTACGTTTCATTTTTAAATTCATTGCGATTTTTATAATTAGCCGAAGTCGTGCAACTATGTTTTTAGTTAAAATAGGTTTATTCACAAAATATTTGGTGCCTAGTAAAAAAAAAAAAAAAAAAAGGCATAATTTAATATTAATATAAAAGGTTTCGTGCATTCTATATAATTTTCACTTTATATTTAAAGAATAATGCAAAGCTAGAATAATTCGGAGCATTGTAAAAATATAACTGAAATGCAAAAAAGGTAGTTAGTAGTAAATAGAAGTATTAATTTTTTTGGATAATATCGGTGAAATCTTACTTCTAACAAACTCGGTTCTTTTTTAAGTACTTTTTAATGCTTCGTGGCAGCTGCTATGAGGATAAAGAATAAGAGGTTGAGGGAAAAAATAAAAACAGTAACGAAAGGAAAGAAACTTCTCGACCTTATTCGAAGGAAATACTCAACTATGAAGCATATTTCTTCGGAGAAAGTAACTCTTCCGATGTCAAAAACTTTTTTTTTTTTTTTTTTTTTCCCTTCAGATAAAAATCCTTTGGAAATCGCCTCATTGGAGGGATTTTTCTGCTATCTAATTTTTTTGAAAAGTTCTTTTCCTGCATTTTAACGGTATTCAATTCAAAATGGACCATTTTGAATAGATTTGTAGCAATGTTTTTATTTCATAATAATGAGCAGGAAGCATTTCTTTCGGAGTAAATAGATTTCCCAATTATATTGCTATTTATTTACTTCATTCTATTGTAAAGCCCTTTTTCAAATTTGACGACGGTTGAACTGGAAAAATCTCTGAATCATTTTTGTGGAGTTAATTGACAATCTAGACACCACATTATTTGATTTCTATGAATCAAATGATGTGGTGTTTGGATTGATTCAATCAACTTGCCATGCCGTTCCTGCTAATGGACTGGATTGATTCCCTTGAAATGTTTTTTTCTTTCGTCTTGTTGCAGAATAATTCTCAGTGATGAAAAGAATTTTGAAGATTCGATCGTAAAATTTCTGTAAACAATTGGTATTAAATATTAAATGTATTTATCTTACATTGATAATAAGAAGAACATGTCATTCAACTCTAACATTTGCTTAGATAGTTTTGACGAACAAAGTCTGACTCTGTCTGCGAAACCGGGAAATGTGATGTATTTATGCACGACGCAGACTTGCGCGTATTTTCTCGCCGTACAGTAGCTTGTTTTAACATTCATTATACTGCATTAATTTTTCTTTTATGTTGTTTTTTTTTTTTATCAAGAAAAGAATATTCAATGTATAAACTTTGATTTTGTATTTGCTAGAATGACGAAATACTTAGTGCAATATTTATAGCATCTTCACTGGTGTTGAGTATGTGCGTCAGCGCATTAAATATGTACATGTTTTAATCGTTTACATTTCTATCTAGAGTGATTTATCTTTGGTATTCCCATTAAAATTATATTGTCGCTTGATAATCCAGAAAAATCGGTATTCTATCTTGCTCCCAAACGTTCTGGATGAAGGAGCGTTTGTTGTGCTTACAATTGTATTGAAATTGGGTTGTTTCTTTTAGGTTCCCTTTTACGGGACTAAATTGTTTTTCCGTCGATGTTTGGTTCAAAGACTCGATGGGCCGCAAACTCTACAACATTTCTTCGCTAACCATTCGATGGAGCGTCTCGAATCCAGCCCTGGCCGCGCCGCAAGACACCGCCAATGGAGTCATAACGCACGACAATGCAGTGGCTGGCTACAGGAAAATTTCAAGAGGTCAGTTTGCAATGGACTAGATACTCAGCAAATATAGATGATGCCTTTCAGAGTGCGTCAGTACAAAAAATAATAAACACATCATAACAAAAAGTTTGCTTTATTTAGGTTTACTCATTGTACTTAAATCATTTTTGTCGGTCAAAATTATTATAATATGAAATAATGAATTGAAAAAGTTGTATTTGGTGATGAAATATCAATATTTTTGATTTTTTTTTTTTTTCATATTTACCTGTTAAAGTTTAAGTTTATTTCCTATTTTTTGCAGTTATTAGTATTAAGTTAAGAGATCTGTTAGACTTATAGATAAGTATTTAGTACTGTGCTGTCCAATTTTATTGTTTCTGGAACAAGTTAATTTGTGCACTTCTCACCCGACAATATTCTTCTCAATTCATTCACTCACTTCTCAGTTGTGTAACTATCTGATGAATAATTTTATAAGCTGTTTATAAATGTATTTCGCTCTTGTTTGTTTTACAAGTTCTTAATTTCATTAAACTACTTAATGTTAACAAATAAATATTTTCAGAAATTTCAATATTAGAACCTGGGTAAAAGAATCTTCCCTATTTAAAATTGTCAATGTTGGAAATTTTCCCAAAATTTCTAGCTCTGCAGATTTTTTTGAAATTTCTAAAATGTGTAGAAAATGAGAGTAATCTCAGAAAATTGTCAAATATAATGAATTTAATAAGTTGTATCGTTCTTCAAATGCTTATGATTATTTATCGCACAATTTCTTTAGCAGTTTTTATTATCCGGAATAATGGATGTTGTAGGATTTAGGCATAAAAACCGGCTAATTTTTTAATTAATCTTGATTATTCTAATTATGCTGGAAATTACAGACGCAATGAAATCCCGATAAATCCAGACATTTTTCCATGTTGAAGGAGACTGGATATTTACCTGAATATTTGGGGCTGGAATGTATTGATTAAAGATGCCTATCGCAGATGCATGCGCCTGTTTTTATGTATTTTGGTTTAGAGATGCATAGCATAAATATACGATTTATTGTAAAAACCCACTCCTTTATACTTTTAAAATATAGAGTTCTTTCATACTGATTAAATTAATTTAAATTGATTAGCATTTTTTTAATGCTCGTAAGTAATAAAACGAGTAGAGGATTTAAAAATTGAAAATAAAGAAAATGCCTTTTTTCAGTTATGCCTGAGCAAATAGTCATATCTTTGTGAGAATTTTTAGCTTTTAAGAAGGAAAAGACCGAATAAAATGTTTAGTGTGACCGAGAAAGTAGCAGAAAGTACTGCTTCTAATGATATAAACGGGATATATACCTAAGGAATTTTCTTCCAAAAACTGCACTTAACAGCATTCATCAATAAAAGCGTGTCAATTGTCGTCATTTTTCAATTCCTTCTATTAGCTCACACTCTTCCTATATATATCTTGATCAAATTTGCAATCGTTAATAAAATACTTTTTATTCATCCACTCAAGTTCAAATACATTTTTTTTTAACTTGTAGTGGATGACACTTGATGTTAATTCAGTTTTTTCAAATATCAATTCATTAATTAAATTTAATTAATTTTTAGTTTTTTTTAGATTTAAGTTGCATGTATCTACCAATAGATGGCGCCAGATAAACTTAAAAAAAAAAAATGAATAAAAATTATTTATAAAGGACTTTTCTGCAATAGAGTGAAAAAAAGTAGGAATTGACATAAACAAATTTTTTTTTTTTTTTTTTATATTGCTTGTTTCATGTTAATTATTTTTTTAGTCTTGGTACCTACATAATTGCAGAAAATGAAAATATTTTCGATAGTATATCCGTACGTCCTATTTCTTAAAAAGGTATGTTGAAATCCTTCTAAGTCTTCTCTCGATGAGTTCCTGCATTTGAATCAGCATTTTTATCGACCCCATTGTTCAATCGATCGGCGTATTCGAGTGTATATTACAGAAATATCCTGCGGTTCTGAATGAATTTTGTGTTCTCTTTCAGATTTTAAAGAATTTAAAATGACCGGTGGAGCGGGTCAATTAGAAGTGAGAGCGGAAATGCTTGGTTATCGAAATGATGTTCTAGAAAAGGCTGGAGTATCGAAAGCTGTAAGTACTATTATGTACACATTATAGAATAACTCAAAGTAGAATAACTCTTGATAACCATAATTCTTTTGTTAATACAAATCTGAACTTAAGATATTTTGAGTATACAGAAAATAAAATGCTCATTAATACAAGTTTGAAATAACTCTTGGTAAATAGTTCCATCAAAAAGTTTTAAAATAATTTTACAACAAAATTTGTTAAGTAAATTTAAAACCTTTTTATCTTTATCTAAATATCGGTTTAAACAAATGCGCTGTCATTTCTTTGTAGTAATTTGTGTCGACTTGAACAGATGATAGTGCTGGTAGGATTAAGCAAGATTACTTTTACAAAGGGTTCTTCATTCCAAAGCACAAATAACTTTTCATACAAAATTTTACGATAATAATTTTGCTAGTAAAATAAAAGTCTGTTGTCAAGTAAAATTTATTATAATATCATATATATTAATAAACAATCATGGTTCTAATATTCAAAATATCCAAAATTAATTTGCTGCTATTATAGCAGATAATATATATGTATATATATATTTTTTTTTTTGGTCATTCAATTTTTTTTTTTTTTTTTTTTTTATAGAATTTCTCAACACGTACAGGGATTTATTTGATATTGCAAAAACTGCATCCTGTTCAATTTTTCAAAGATTGTTCAATTGTGAAATTCGCGAGACAAAATCCTGCATCTGAATCTGATTATAGAAATGAGCTGCTCTTTTACACTCATGTCCATAAATTAAGGATAATTCAGAATCACACAGAAATTGAACTCTAAAATAAAAATTTCACCTGTAGTATTATCACACACATCTTGAAGAAGAATATGCAAATTACAGGAAACCACCAGATGGCGCGGATAGTACGTCACAATGACGAGAGTGTAAGAGAGAGGTATATAAGGAATGGTGGCAAAGAAGTAAAATTGTTCACAAGCGCTTTAAAAACCTTTCAGTGCAATAACCGCATAGTTATGGCACAAAAGGAAGCATTTGGATGATTTTTACGTGGTAGAATTATCGGACGACTGGAATGTGGACATACCCAGCTGGAAGTATCCGAGGAACTCCCAGAGTGTCATCTCCAGGCTTTGGCAACGATTCCAAGATGATGGTAATGTGAGTAGATGTTACAGCACAGGTCGCCCCCGAGTTATAACGCCGAATGAGGATCGGTATTTAGCAGTTACTGCCAAAAGAAACAGACGAAGCACAGCATCAGACCTGTCTCGTCAGCTCTCTTCAGCTACCGGTACGACAGTTTCAAGGCAGACCCTGTACAGACGCTTAGGGCACATTGGTCTATATGCTCGTAGGTCTGTCAGATGTGTTCCACTTACCGCAACTCACTATCGCCTGCAATTAACCTGGAGTAGAGCATGCATTGTGGACACAGCAACAGCGGTCTTGTGTGATGTTTTCCCACGAGTCCGGGTTTAGTTTGCAGTCTGATTCTCGCCGGACTTTCATATGAAGAGCGCCAGGTGCCCGTTACCACCAAGGGAACACCATTGAACGACACCGTTACGGTGGAGCAGGATGGCTCGTTTGGGGAGGAATTATTCTTGGTTCCAGAACTGACCTGCATGTTCAGAGTGTAACGATGACAGGCCACATCTATCGGGATGTCATTCTGGAACAACATGTACGTTTGTTTCGGGGCGCCATGGGTGCTGAATTTCTGTTTATGGATGACAACGCCCGTCCTCACCGTGCAAACATTGTAGACGAATGCCTTCAATTGGAGGATATCACCCGTATGGATTGGCCAGCATACTCACCGGACTTAAATCAATAGAGCATGTGGGATATGCTTGGCCGACGAATTGCAGCCCGTCAACCCCGTCCCACCTGTAAACCGGAACTTCAGAGGGCATTGCTTGATGAGTGGTGTAATATTCCCCAAGATCAGATTGATAATTAGATACTTGGCATGCCTAGGCGTTGTAAGGCCTGTATTGCATCGTCCGGGAGATATATATATCCATATTAACCATCATACTAACCATGTTATACTGTTTTTTGTAAATAGGTTCTTTTTGAAATTTGCTCCACGGAGTAAAAATCGCAATTTTATATTAATTATGTCAAACATATAACATCTGTTTTGCTCTTTACCTTTTGTTTAATAAATAGACTTTACAAATAAGTCAAATTTGTTTTGCTTCTGTCTCTTTGTTTGCCTGAACTTCATTATCCTTAATTTATGGACATGAGTGTATTTTATGTCAAACTGGTGTGCAAAAATTAAGGACGATGAGTTGAATAAGACAACAGAGTGGATCGGAGTTCTTGTTTAGGTGGTATCATTCTTGGTAGCCGTAATCATCTCGACATTTTCCAAGCAGGTTCAGTCCCTGGTATATACTATTGTACCGAGGTTCTCTTGCCTCACATGCATTTGTTTAGAGGTGCTGTGGGTCCAAATTTCCTCATTATGAATGACAACGGTTCACCTCAACGTATTGTTTCTGTCGCAGTGAACATATTTACCATATAAATTGGCCTGCAAAGTCTGGACATAAATCCCATGGAACGCGCATGGGACCGTCTCGGGAAATTCAACATGCGGCCAGCCGCCACCAACGCCAGATTCCTAAACTAAAAAAAAAAAGAGGAACGGGTCCAGATGCATCAACAGATCCTTGACATCCCTGTCCTCAGCATGGACAGATGTTGCAATTTCTGCATCTCGGTCAGTGGTTGCATCCCCTTCTTGACAGACGAATTCCACCTTTTCAATAAAGTGCCTTTTTATCTTTTGTGAGGGATCTTATGGTATGATTCGAGTCAATGTGAAAGACTTCGGCACGATGTTGCATTTGAAAAACCATTTCGTCCTTAAATTTGGCACACCAGTACATTTCGGTTATGCGTCCTTAATCCGTACGTCTAATATACCCATCTTGAGGTATATTAGACAAATTTTTCGCATAAGAAATAAAGAACCATCATTCATAAAATTTACACAAAAACTATGGTAGCTGACGGTCATGTTGACAGTCTGAAGAGAGGCAAATAAAAGCAGGGTTTAATAAAGCAAGCTGATTTTTGACACAGACTGTATAATTCCAAACATACAGACTGTTTATCGAGGTACCACTGTATATTTCATTTTTTTTACTCTAGCGCTTTATGCACATACATATTTTTTTTTTCTGATTGTTTAGAGTGCTTTGAAATCCTTGTCCGGATCGATCGATTTGGACCTTGTGAGTCTTCGTGACATCAACGCAGGATTGTATCAGAGTAATGAAGAAAAACAGGTAAGAATATCTGATTTTTACATTGCACTGGATTATTATATTGATTTTTTTTTTCCAGTCTACATTTTAATCGATTTTTATTTCATTTCGACTTGCTTTTTGTGTAATTATTATATTGATCCTGTATCCTTTCCTAATTTGAAGCCGAATGAATGAAAATATGGAAACTGTGTTAGATCTTTATGAAAGATGATCACATAAAGATGAGAATCCTGTTCACACATACAAACAAAGAAAGATATGTTAAAATTATAAAATATTTCTTTTAATCTTTATAAAATGAAGAGTTCATAGTCATTCATAGAATTCATTTTTAGAAACGTAAAAAGCGACATTAAAAGTTTGAACAGATCTAGTATTATGGCTAAAAATTATGGCTAAAGTATAGCTATGAATGATTAATAGATTTTTTCGATTAATCGGTGGACCTCTTGCTTTGTATACGATGAACCATCAACACACCCACCAGGCAGCCTGAATATCGACGCGTCACAATATAAACTGTGCCCTCATTTTTGAAGACGATTTCTGAAAAGACTACAATGCACGCCACTAGTGAATTCAAGCTGCATACGTTATACTAGTAAGAGCTAAGTCATGTTTTGAATTTTACTATCGAAAAAAATGAAATAAATGCATTCGTCATATCTGTTGAGTAGAATTCTGTTTAAAACAAATTTATTGAATTTTATGTCAGTTGTTATTTTGAATATACAAAGAAATATTGTTTTAGAGGAATAAAATTTATTTAAAAATTTTTATAATCAAAATGATAACATACATAGTTCAAATGCAGGAGAACTGCTTCTAGATCCAAATAATGTCTCTTATTTAGAAGACAATTTTTATTTGTAACTGAATTTTGATACATTTGTTTTAAATTTCTTATTGTTCTTGATTTAAGTTAGATATTCGAGATAGTTATTCCTACAAGAAATAAGTGATTATGAATCAAGAACATTGTAAAATTAAACACTTAGCCGAAGACAATAAAAAAAAAATAATAAATAAATAACAATTTTCTGATGTATTATTAATAAATTATTTTAAAAATGTGCACAATACGAAATGATTTTCGTACGCAAACAAATAAAAAAAAAAAATAAATAAATAAAATGAAGGTTTCCCTTTATGTGCGTTTCCCGATACTGTTACTTCGGAGATGATATATTGCATGAGATGGGACATAGATGGCACCACAAGTGCTCTTAAATACGCTTCACTAGCCAATGAGAGAAAAAGAAATTGTTGTTGTCATTAATTAACCTCGTGTTCGACCAAAAGTATAAAAGATTTAAAAATTTTGTGGGTTTCCCCCCTCCAGTGATTACTAGCTTTTTATATAGAATAATATTCAGATTTACGCGGTTTTTTATGGTGGACTTTGCTGATCCAAATAGTCACTATGGAAATCAGTATGTAGTTAAGATAATGTATGCATACTATGAGTACAGAATCATTGAAAGGAAAATTGTTTTTACAGTGAGTGTTCATGTTTTCTTCACCCTCAGCGATTGTTCTATGCATTTCTTTTACTTTTTTTTTTCTTTTTATTAATCTCTTTCCGATTTTTTTTTTTTTTTTTTTTTAAATTTGGCTTACAATTTCCATATTTTAGTGTTTGGATCATGAAACATTTTCAACATAACCAATATTTTATTTTCCCCCTTTTTATAGTGAAGCATTTTTCTTTTTTCTCTGATGGCAAAATTTTCGAACTTCGTAAGGAAAATGGCATGTCCTGTGGAATATTTGAAAGGGTGAGAGGGTTGACTGTAGAAAGAACTGCAATTTTTTGAAGTATTTTTCTTCTGAACTAGTGTTTCTGTTAGTCCTTGATCCAATTTAAAAAATTATATTTATTTATATGCAAAATTGGATCCCGACAGACGCAATTTTCTCCTATTACGTAAGTTTGCGTATTACTGAATACTTCTAACTCATTGTTTATATATCCCTGTATTTCTCTATACTCGCATGCTTTTGAATTATTTTTCAGCGTAAGAATATTTTTAAGTTATAATAATCCACGATAAGACCACAGAAGTCTAACTTAAGATATACTGGAATTATTGTTAATAACTAAAAAACCCCATTAAAGTAATTAATAAAATTAATGAAACAATAAACACCACAGGTGGCAGTACGAAAGCACGGTGCTTAAAAATACTTTATAACGAGAACGAAATTGAACATCCTTTTTTAGAAGGAGCATTCGTGTTTATCAGTACGCTACTGGTACGCTTCCTTATGCACCAGGTTTGGTCTGGTGCGATACTTTCTAGCTTACAGATTTATAGTCTTCTTGTTATTAATGAAGAAATTTCTGGTTCTGCTCCTTTGCCAGGCTTTGAATGGGAGCCTTTAACTCAAAATCGCACTCATCACAAGCTTTCATCTTGTAGAATTCAATAAATCCATCTGAGTTTAGAATCTTGTTGTTAATGTGTGTTGTCTCTCCTAGTTAAAGGGCCGATACTCCCCATACTAGTAAATAATACCATATTTCCCTCGTTAATTAATAACGAGTCGATTCTTCCCATACTATTTGTAATGGTGAAAGTCTCCTTCCGGTATCGTTGTGATGCACTAAAATGGCAGACTGGTTTATTGAAGGGGAAGAATCCGTACAAGAATGACTTTTCCCGCTGTGAAAATGTTGAAAAAAACATGCTACACGGAATAAGTTATTTAACCATTCTTCTCCAAAACGACGCTGATAGGAGAAAAAAAGTAAACGTGACTGAATTCTTGTCTCGTAGAAATCCCGGGTTTTCGAAATGGCAGAAACACTCCTCCTTTCCAGAGACTCGTCTGGAATCACGTAACGGGGGAAACGGAATTCAAATGAAAGCTGCGCTCAAAGGCCAACCAATAAAAGTTGCTTTTTTTTTTCAATCACGTTTGGAGGTTGCCAAGTTTGGCCTGGTGGATTTCGGAATGGAGAAAATTCGACAAACTATACAGAAGATCCTCAGATGTAGGAGAGAAGACCGCCCGTTGTGCTCGGGGAGAAAGGGAGGAGGTTAGGAACTTCCCAAATGGCGCCTCTGGTAGCATTCCTATCCTTCGCCGCACTATGACCCCCATGATGCGTTCTGATTAACGCTGGATCTGTTACATATCTGCCGTTCCGGTTCACCTCAGTTCAAAATACTGAAATGTTTAGTAAATACATTTACTAAACATTTAAACTGAACCGCATTAAAAAATTACTAAACATTTGAAAACATTTAAACTAAACAGTATTAAGAACATTACTAAAGATTTCAACAGACTAACTAAAGATAAGCTGGAATTATTGTTAATAATTAAAAAAACTAATTAATAATATGAATGAAAAAAATTACTAAACATTTGAAAATATTATTAAATATTTCAACTGAACAACATTAAAAACATTTCTAAACATTTACCAGCATTTGAAAACCTATATTAAATTATAGAAACTGAATAGATCTATGTACCTATATTATAACTGAATAGATCTATGTACCTATATTATAACTGAATAGATCTATGTACTTTTATTATAACTGAATAGATCTATGTACCTTTATTATAACTGAATACTAAATTTGTCAGTTTATCATTTTGTAATTAGTTTCGTATTTACAATTTGGTTAAAACACTGAATGCTATGATTGAAATGGAAATCAATTTTGTTGACTAATTGATTGGATAAAAGCATTTTTTTAATCACTTGAATTATGTTCCCGGATCCACGGTCTGTTCCTAATTTGACTCATATATATTTTCCTTCTTTTGCTCGGTACCACAAGTTTCGGGTTCGAGTCCCGGCGGTGCCATGGATGTTTGTAGGGGTTCGGAATCCACTTTAAACTGTAGGTCACAGTCTAACATGACTGTAGAGCGTTGGTTTTAGGGCTGACAACCTTACCCGTAAAAAGAAGACATCTCATGTTTCGAAATCTGCCAGTAGTCAGACGGCCCACCATGGGGCTGTTGCGCCAATCATGATGATGATATTTTTCTTCACGAGATTCCCAGGTAAAGGATGCAACTAGAAAACTGCGCAATACAAGAATGAGAAATAAGGACGAAATGAAACCCACTTCAGTCTTTTGGATGAATAGTGATGCATTTCACATTTTTGATAGTCTTTTAAAAAATATACTGTTAAAACTATAAATAAAAAAAAAAAAAAAAAGACCCTACTTTTAAACTATTTATTTTTTTTTTAATATTAAGTACGTATAAAATCTGGTCCAACATGGGGCAACTGGGTGAAAACAGAAAACACGTTGGGTTCCCAGGTAAAGGATGCAACTAGAAAACTGCGCAATACAAGAATGAGAAATAAGGACGAAATGAAACCCACTTCAGTCTTTTGGATGAATAGTGATGCATTTCACATTTTTGATAGTCTTTTAAAAATATACTGTTAAAACTATATATAAAAAAAAAAAGACCCTACTTTTAAACTATTTATTTTTTTTTAATATTAAGTACGTATAAAATCTGGTCCAACATGGGGCAACTGGGTGAAAACAGAAAACACGTTGGGTTCCCAGGTAAAGGATGCAACTAGAAAACTGCGCAATACAAGAATGAGAAATAAGGACGAAATGAAACCCACTTCAGTCTTTTGGATGAATAGTGATGCATTTCACATTTTTGATAGTCTTTTAAAAATATACTGTTAAAACTATAAATAAAAAAAAAAAAAGACCCTACTTTTAAACTATTTTTTTTTTTTTTTAATATTAAGTACGTATAAAATCTGGTCCAACATGGGGCAACTGGGTGAAAACAGAAAACACGTTGGGTTCCCAGGTAAAGGATGCAACTAGAAAACTGCGCAATACAAGAATGAGAAATAAGGACGAAATGAAACCCACTTCAGTCTTTTGGATGAATAGTGATGCATTTCACATTTTTGATAGTCTTTTAAAAATATACTGTTAAAACTATATATAAAAAAAAAGACCCTACTTTTAAACTATTTATTTTTTTTTTTAATATTAAGTACGTATAAAATCTGGTCCAACATGGGGCAACTGGGTGAAAACAGAAAACACGTTGGGTTCCCAGGTAAAGGATGCAACTAGAAAACTGCGCAATACAAGAATGAGAAATAAGGACGAAATGAAACCCACTTCAGTCTTTTGGATGAATAGTGATGCATTTCACATTTTTGATAGTCTTTTAAAAATATACTGTTAAAACTATAAAAAAAAAAAAAAAAGACCCTACTTTTAAACTATTAATTTTTTTTTAATATTAAGTACGTATAAAATCTGGTCCAACAGGGTGCATCTGGGCGAAAACATTGCAGACTCGATTGTATTGAAAAATGTTAAAAACAAGATGTTTTATGCAAATCGATATCGTCGTCTGATTCGCTTTATGGGTTTCCCAATTGTGATCGCGATATTTGCTCCGCACCAGAAGAGCCAACCAGGTAAGGCCAGAAGATCTGAGGTGTGAGTCATCGTTGCAGAGCGACTGAGCTCCCCGATGCGCGGAGATAATGTTGGACTCCAACTGAGCCTTTTATTGTCTGTCCATTAATAAAAGGTATCCAAGACACAAACAAAACTTTTTTTTTTTTTTTTTGAAGTTTTGAAGACGTATTCTTCATCTTCAAGGATGAGCGGCACAAAAGGTGCATGAGTCTCTTTTGAGATTGAAGGATACATACTGAATGTTTGCTTCAAACCTAATTAAATTAATACAGTAATATTTGAACTGGGGGATTACGCGGTTCTGTCGTTTTTCTAACAATTTCCTGCAGTTATTTTGACTCGACTGATCAAAATTAGTATAAAATTATTAAAAAGAAATTTTAATTCACTGTTACTGTTCTTGTTTTCTTAACTCTCAACCAATGCGCTATTTATGTCTCCTTTTTTATCAATAATTTTTTAACCCCTATTCTTTCGGTATGTATTTTTAAATTTGGTTTATAAATTTCACCTGTCCATTCAATGTGTTTTGAATGCGGAAAGTCTTCAACGTGATCATTACACAGGGTTGTTACAAAAAACATTCTTGATAGATGAGTCCCTAGCTATCATACCACTCACAAAAGCTGAACGAAATTTTGGGTTAAGGTGTCTTGATGTATGCGCTCAAGAATCCTATGAAAAACAATAGTTAAACTCTAGCAGTTGCGATTACAGAAACACGATTGTGAACATTTTAAATGACAACACCTACTTATTTTCTTTATTGGAATGTGATTTCCATAGTGTAAAATCAACCCATAAACAGCGTTAGAATGATACCTGTAGCGCGAAAATCGCCAGCGCTAGACAGACTAACAAGAAATGTGAAAGCAACCAATAATTACAGAGAAACAACAGAAAACAAAACTCTTTGTGTTTCGCAAATTTCTCCTTCACACATATTGACACTTTGCATGAGGCAGATGGTGTATAACATTGAAGAATGTATCATGACAAAAGGAATCTGGTGAACGTCTGATGGCATCTTTCAAATCAAATGCAGTTTGCAATTACATGCACTTTAGATTTTAGGTATCCTTACAGCAAAATACCCTATCTGACGTCGTGTGGATGCAAGATGGCATTCCCCATAAGTGAGATCTTCTATCAAACGTTTCTTAACGCAACAGTTTGGCGACAGAATTATCTCCTTCTATTTTACGTTTCCTTGGCTGAAAATATCTCCCGATCTCTTTCCAATGGGCTTCTGGCTGTGGGAATTCGTGAAATCTAAAATGTTAAAACGCTGATTTCATGGACGCTTGTCAGTAAAATTATTAACAAGAGTCATGAACTCAGGTTTTCGAATATATGTTAAGATTGTTTATTAATTGCTCTGAAAAAACTAAACCCTTTAGTTTTTTTTCGCGCCCTAATGGCCAATTGGCTAGCGCTCTGGCTGTTGGTAACACAGGCTTCAGGTGCGAATCCTGGCTGTGGCAGGGATGTTTATGAGGGGTTCGCAATCCATTTAAACTGTAGGTCCCGGTCTAATTAGCCTTAAATGTGCAAAAAATGATCATAGAGCGAACCAAGCCAATCCTTTAGTTTTTTTCAGAAGAATAAAAAAAAGATTTTCTGCAGACACTTAGATAGTGTTTGAAGAAAACTATTTCCTTCCCAAAGCAACTTCGTTTCTCGAAGGTGAGTCTCGAAAAGAAAGATTGGAGGGCGAACTGTAGGGAATGCTTTTAGTGCTCCTTAAAAATTCGGATTCTACTTCGGGAGCTCCTTTATGGCCCGTGTGGGGAGCCCAAAGGGAAGCTTTCTTTTCGGCAGCGCTTTTCCGCCAATCTCGCTAATCACTCGAAGGAGGAGCCAAAAGTGACTTCATTACGTTTGTCCTGTGAGGTGCTGTTTCGAAAGTCAAACAGGAAATTGAGAAATACTTATCAGGAATGATGACAATAATTACAATATCTTTTAACTTTAATAACAAAATACACCTTAGGATTAATAAATCACATCTTGTTTATCATAAAGCTAGTCCTTAATAGTTTTCAAATAAATTATATCTGTGAGTATTTTTTACCGTAGACAGGATTCCCCTCCTTGACACAAAGAAGTCAATTTGCTTAAGACATTCAAAATTTTGTTGATGGAAATGACAATCGACATTTCTATTTTTATTATTTAGGACATATTTATTATTACAGTGATTAAAATTTCATCTGTTCATTTATTCTGTTCATTAAAAAAAAAAAAGAGACCAAAGATCTCTGACAACTTTGTTTATCTGTCAGGAGGGAAGTGTACATTTATTAGCTTTTAGTCTTTGTGTTTATTATTACATTAGTTACATTTTTAAGTGGATGAAACCGTTTTTTCCCCGTTAGATGCCACACGAAAAGTTTATAAAATTGTTGTAGACTTTTTTTCTTTTTTAATGCGTATTAATTGTAGAGGGGTTTTTCACAACTGTGTTGTTTAATACATTATCATATGGCATTTATATAATTGCCAATATTTTTTACATTTGTTAGCTATTTTTATGTATTTTAAGTTTCGAAACAACGAACAAAAATAAAATAGTAAAACTGCCTTATTGATTTTAATTGGCAAAAATTATTAGGCTTTGATTTATTTGGTAATGTATCAGTAATATAAAAAAACTCACTTAAGGCGTACCTCATTTTCATAAAGAGAACGCTGGTTCGATTCTTGTCGCGGAATCGAGCCCTCTTACGTTGTAGCCGTGTTATTGGTATTTACGGTACTCCAGCTCACTTAAACAAGATACATTAAATCATTTGTATTTTAAAAAATTATTCATGCTGTATGACTTTTTCTTTTTCAGGAGGAAGACTTCTGTGATGGGGATTCTTGCAAAACGTAGCGAATGGATTATCTATTAATGTATTTTAATGCAATAAATTATGTTCCTTTAAACTTACTCACCGTAGTTTCATTTTTTTTTTTTTTTTTTTTTTTTTTCGTCATTCAAAAGTCGAAACAATATTTTAAAGAAAATATATCAATTTCCATTTTTTGAAGATCTCTACACCTGTTTTTTTTTTTTTTTATGCCAATTTAAAAAATAAATAAATAAAACCTCCGATGCAGTTGATTTTTACTTCGAATAACCCCTCCGAAGGGGGGTTATTCAAGTAAAAATCGCTAACCCATATTCGAAGTAAACTATAAACCCGTAATTCGAAGTAAACTTCGCTAACCCCCTCCTGTTTCGCCATAGAAGGTTTGAACAAACCCTCTTATCTCCCCTTTCGAAGGGTTTTTCGGAAGGTCGTAAATGTTTGACCGAAAGCTGGCAAACGCTTTTGCGTCCGTTGCGTTTTCATCTGACCCCAACCCCTTTGAAGAGTGTCTGCTTCTGGCGAGCCACGGGGAAGGGGGAGGGGTTCTCTAAAGGTCACAAGGTTCGACAGCCATCATTCTAACAAGTGAGCGGCTGTGTTAATATTCCAAATCATTTCTGCTAATCTGGCGATGACGTGCTTCTTAACGATTTGACAAAATTGAAATTGAATGTTCATCTAAGTATGTGAAAGGATCTCTTTACAAAAACTAATGAAATCAACATCGAAAGGAAGACGTTCAATATTTAAATTGAACCGACTTTTTGAAATGTTGCTTACAATTACCAACTTCATTATTAGTCTTCAATAATATTATTATTATTCAGATCCAGCAGTTCATTATGAACTATTTCAAATCTAAAATGCGTGCAAATTCACGTCATTTTAGCAAGTTATGGCCTTTTAAGTGTAAAAGATATCCGGAGAAACTCTTCTTTATCTTGTACTTTAAGGGACAGGTATAATACTATTAAGTTATCATTCCCGAGTTTTTTGTAAACTTTTAGCAAACAAATGATGACTCAAATTCTTCTTTCGTTATTAATTAAATAATGATGGAAGTGATGTAGAGATTTTGGTAAAATATATATATTATTTCGTTACTTCAAACATAAAAGCACAATTTCATATGAACGAATCTTTAAAAATAAGCTTAACTTATTTTTTAAAAACAATTTCCGAGACTAAATATTCTTTTACAAAGTCATCATTATCATTCAAACAAACATTAAGCTGGATTTAGTTCATTAGAAGTCGTTATATATTTCTCTACTACTTTTTACTATTAATACAACAGTACTTGATGAAAATAAATGAATTGTGATGGTAGTATCAATATGCTATATTACTCTAGTTATTTCATTCAAACAACTTATTATATACAAAACATGACAGAACTATTTCATACTAGTTTCTAACAAAAATTTCCACGTCACAATATTTTTTTAAATTTATTATGGTGGCACAAATTTGAAAAATTCTTTTGAATTATTCTTTTGAAAATTAGGATTTGATATGTTCTTCTAAAGGTTCGTCCAGACGAGAGCATATAGTTGGCTTTCGCTCCGAACCGCGAAAAGCAACATTTTCAGTCCAACTGGTTTTTAATGTGTTCACGAATGGGACTCGCCTGGACGGGACTTAATGTGCTAGGCCTTTTTTAAAATAGGTCTCGAAACATCGTGGCTCAGTGGCACGCGTACCGCTGCTGAGCATTAGGTCCGAGGTTCAATAAGTTGGGGGCTTTGTTGTAGACACTGTTTCAAAAAATGAGGAGATTAGAGGGCGTTTGTGATGTTCAGCATCTTGTCGCGGGAGTCGGGCTACCTGGTGGGAGTTTCCGGATTTTTTCCCATACGATGTGGGGTAGTTCTCCCGGAAGACACTGCCCTCCTTCAACGTCACGGAGCCCAGTCAGACTCCTATCTGCAGGTCCTCTATCACAACAGAAGCTGCCCTCCTCTTTCTCTAATTCCATGTGACCACATGGGTTGCTAGACTGTCTAGATGTTGCTGTCTACCAAGTGGGATAAAAAAGGTCTCGAAACAGATTGCTTCATGCTTTCCTAGTGCCTGCCCCCGAGTGAGTGTTTTGTTTCCGTGTTACATTGTATATATTGATGAATGAAGGGTGAAATCATTTCAAGAATCATACACTAAATGGTATGAATAACAATCAGCTGTATACGAATTCAATTGTGATTTGGAGATTGATTTCTGGGCAAAAATTTCGAAGAAGTCTTTTACAAGTATATTAGGTATCCGCTAAAAGTGTGCTGCTACTTACAACACTGGTTTCCAAAAATGAAGGAAGAGTCAGAAAAAAATTGCGATTGCAATAAGTAAAAATGATGCAGTATACGTAAACAGGAATGCTGCATCAAAATAGATTACGCAAGTGAGTGGATATTCTATCTGTTAACATCACTGGAAACCGAAAACGGACTTTGAAAAAGTCTGCTGTTTTGGCAAGTAGAAACTGCGTAATGAAATTTTGAGAAAGCCTTGTTTTATATATGAATACTCGATATCCCTTATCTGAAGAATTACGACGCGTACCACTGGGAGAAGGGCAGCGGGGCAGATTCCATCCTATTTAGCAAGATAGTTGAATGCGTGCCTTTCTGTTACTCATATAATGTGGAATGCTTTTCGAAGAACAGAAGTAGCTTCTAGAAGGTTCGCCGAAGGAAGAGCTAACTGCTGCACCTCTCCACCATCGAACTTCTCTTGCTACTGGCATCCAGAAGGCTTCACGCTACAGAAAAGGATATTGACAGTATTGAAGACTGATTAAAAGGTTGAATAAAAAAATAATTGTGTAATGCGCAATAATAATATGGATGAAAATCTTTAGTGAACATACATTCTGAGTAAATCTGAATTAACAGCATTTATTCAGAATTTGAACTCTTCAAAAAATTCTTTCCCACAAAAAAATAATAATTTCTTGACAGAATGCTTGTAGGAAATTTCAATACCTTAGAAAAGCCAAAAATATTTTACGCATCCATTCTCTGTCGTTTTCAAATGATTGCTTAGAGAACACAACCAATAGTAACTGACCACAGTCACAATTACCGAAGTACATTCTGTAATGCTTCCAGACTCTTCAAACTGAATAATTCGCTAGATTATTTATTTTATGAGATGAAAATGTTTTTTTTTTTAGCTATTCCGTTGACTCTCTTACTATTGGAACTGAAAATGCCTCGAGACTTTCGAGTAAGTTTTCCTCTTACGTGAACGGGTTTGAGATGCGTTTTATGTTTTTGATGAACCTCCTCTTCCGTTCTTCGGTGTCGTGCTTCGATTACACAAATAATCTCGGGACAAAGAATCCTCCTTAAAATGAGCATGTTTTTTGGACTCGGTGGGTTATCGAAACGTCTTACTCACGTCCCCTTCTTACTTAAACCATTTTTTGTCCGAGTTTTGTACGGCGAGATGTAATTCAGCTTCCCCTACCCTACCCCTCAAAAAAAAAAAAAAAATGTGTTTCAAGTTTTAGAGAATCGGTGTGATTCACTTTGGGTTCAAAATAATGCGCTTTCTTTATTGAGAATATTTCTTACCAAGTTTAGTTTTGGTAAGGTGAAATAATCTCCAAATAAAGAATTATGTGGAATTTTAAATTAAAATAAAGACTTATGTGGTGTAAAAGCGCTGTTAGGATTCAAAAATAAAAATAGGTTTTGAATTGCTTTGGAAATTTAAGAATGAATTGCTTTGGGAATTTAATTTTATCCTCCTATAAATAAATTCAAATCGATTGATAAAACCATGAATCATTTGGATTTAAAAGCAATTTACCTACTTTCAAAATACTTTAGAAGTATTTGACTTTTAAATAATTGCTGCATTTAAAAAATATTTGTTATATTCATGCAATTAAAGTCATTAAGTTAAAATAAATTTCCTGACACTATGTGTCAGTCTGTAAAAGGAAACTTGTATTTTTAATGGAACATGTTTTCAAATAAATATGAGTCCTCAATTCAACAAGAAAAAAATGTATAATGAAGAAATTACACAATTGAAATGAGCAGAATAATTGAATAGAACATCGCATTGTTACGAATTGTTATTCGAAGTTTAAAATTATTTGATCGACCTCTATTTAGAAAATCATGACTCCATTTCATGGAGAACAAAAAAATTTAGTTAGTTAGCTAATCAGGGAAAATAATAATAAGATATACACATGTGTAAAAAACTTTATAAAAACAACTCACTTTACATATGAATTTTAAAAATGCATTTTAAATTTTGAATAAAATAAAAAAGTGAAAAATGTGAATATTTTTATTACTTATACCTGAAATCACTGTCAAATCTGACAGTCCAAGTACTGAACAGAAATTCTGGTAGGGAAAAATATAGAAAATAAAATATGGCAAATTTAAATGTATGTATAGATTTCATATAACAGCTTTTATATTCACGCATTTTAATATTTAGCAGTGTTTTATATAACCCCTACATTTTTAAAGGAAAAATTCAGTGGTATAGTTCCAAGGAACTGGAACAGATTGACGACGTATACCAAGAAACCAATTGTATTGTTATTGTCATTTTGAGTGTTTTATATTTTACGTTGGTATCCAGGTTATTACACTCATGTCCATAAACTAAGGATAATTCAGAATCACACAGAAATTGAACTCTAAAATAAAAATTTCACCTGTAGAATTATCACACACATCTTGAAGAAGAATATGCAAATTACAGGAAACCACCAGATGGCGCGGATAGTACGTCCCAATGACGAGAGTTTAAGAGAGGGGTATATATAAGGAATGGTGGCAAAGAAGTAAAATTGTTCACAAGCACTTTAAAAGCCTTTCAGTACAATAACCGCATAGTTATGGCACAAAGGAAGCATTTGGATGATTTTTTACGTGATAGTATTATCGGGCGACTGGAAAGTGGACGTACCCAGCTGGAAATATCCAAGAAACTTGGAATCGCCCAGAGTGTCATCTCCAGGCTTTGGCAACGATTCGAAGATGATGGTAATGTGAGTAGATGTTACAGCACAGGGCGCCCCAGAGTTACAACGCCGAATGAGGACCGGTATTTAGCAGTTACTGCCAAAAGAAACAGACGGAGCACAGCATCAGACCTGTCTCGTCAGCTACCGGTACGACAGTTTCAAGGCAAAACCGTGTACAGACGCTTAGGGCACATTGGTCTATATGCTCGTAGGCCTGTCAGATGTGTTCCACTTTACCGCAACTCACTGCCGCCTGCGATTAACCTGGAGTAGAGAGCATGCATTGTGGACACCGCAACTGTGGTCTGGTGTGATGTTTTCCGACGAGTCCAGGTTTAGTTTGCAGTCTGATTCTCGCCGGACTTTCATATGGAGAGCGCCAGGTACCCGTTACCACCAAGAGAACACCATTGAACGAACTGGAACACACCGTTACGGTGGCGCAGGATGACAACCGACACCGTTACGGAGGTGCAGGATCGCTCGTTTGGGGAGGAATTATTCTTGGTTCCAGAAATGACCTGCATGTTCAAAGTGTAACGATGACAGGCCACATCTACCGGGATGTCATTCTGGAACAACATGTACGTTTGTTTCGGGGCGCGATGGGTGCTGAATTTCTGTTTATGGATGACAACGCCTGTCCTCACTGTGCAAACATTGTAGACGAATGCCTTCAATTGGAGGATATAACCCGTATGGATTGGCCAGCATACTCACAGGACTTGAATCCAATAGAGCATGTGTGGTATATGCTTGGCCGACGAATTGCTTCTGTCTCTTTCTTTGCCTGAACTTCATTATCCTTAATTTATGGACATGAGTGTATTTTTTAGTTCACAAAATAGCCATATTAGAAAAATCAACCAAAAGAATCATCTTAATAACGTAATTTCATTGCTTCATTTTGAGATTTTTTTTTTTTTTTTTACCGATTCTATTATACCACACAAAAAACACACACACACACACACACACACACACACACACACACACACACACACACACACACACTTGTTTGTGAAGATTAAAAACAAACAAACAAAAGCGCTGCTTTAAAACCTGCCAGGCCCGAGGCGTTCGTTCGAAGCAAACAAGAGGGGTGAATGACCGACAATCACTTGGTCAAAGAGCAAGTTTCTTTTGCTGTCAGATTGACGGTTACGGGGAAAATCTACCTTTGAAGAGTTCGATGAGTAAGCTGTTATGAATGAAAAAGAGTCAAATACAGATAGATGAAGATAATAATTAAATATTGTCAAGCTTTTAGAAGAAGTATAATACGCATGTACATACCGCAACTTTCTCAAATTGTGTTCCGCTCATGTTCTACAGAAGATCAATAAGTATTAATATGAATTCTGGTTAAATGGTACACTTGTGAGATTCGAAATATTGCATTCAGATTTGCTTTAAAGGTGTGAGTTGTACTGTTGTAAAAAATTCGAAGCCTTTGTAATTCAAAGACCGCCAAACGTTCATTCCATTTGAAAGTTATTGATTATTAATTATTTGTTTTTCGTTAATGCTTATTCGCTTATTAATTAAAAAATTTCAGAATTTTAAAATGGAAATAATTTTGAATAAAATTTTGAAATCGATGTTCATTTTTTTTTTTCATATTAATTTATATAATTTGTCATTAAAACTGAAATATCTAAACACCATTTTCTATTACACAAACCAAAATTCAAAACAAAAAAAAAGTGAAAGAGCAAATCTTATGTCCCATTCATGTGGCAAGTCAGAAAATTAGTTATTTTTAAATTATTCAATGATAAAATGTTAGCCGATAAATTTAAGATGATTTATAAATATTACAATAATACATAATTATATTGAAGTGTTGTCTTGCCACATGATTTTAAGACATAAATTGTTTTGAACCCCGTCCCGTTAGACCGGGACGAACCAATCCGACATCCATAGCACCGCCGGACACGAACCATGTGTCGCCGAATGCCAGAGCGCTAACTACTCGGCCATACAGGCCTACTAAAAGGTGTAAGGAGATTATAAACGGCAATCGGTGGCTGTTTATTTCAAAAGATGAATAGGATTTCTGAAATAGAAGCTAGATAACTCTCAAGGATATATTTAAGGCCTTCAAGTAAGACTAAATAAAGTGTTGTTGATCGCTCGTCTTTGTTTCATGAATAATAGATTTCATTCTAAAAATTTAATCCTGAATATTTCATTTCATCTTATAATATTATTGTAGTAATGCCAACTGAATTAAATTTATACATTGAAAATGAGAAATGTTTCGTAAGTGGCTTGTAGCTTGGTATCATTCGACAGTTTTAGTATCAAAATGCTGATCTTTCTGTAGAACAGCTTGAAATGTTTGTTTGGCAATTTTAGTTTCTTCAGATTCATTGGCATTGCGTCTCTGAAAAGTATCAGATTTTTTTAGAGATGTTCCAAGCCAATGAATAGTAATTATTATTAGTACTTTTATTTATTTCATTTTTTTTTTTTTTAAAACTTGAAAAAAGAAACTATTGTGTGCCTTGTTTAAATAGCACCAAATCTATGATTCAAGAAATAAGTATATTTGTCTAAAAATACATTTACTAACTGAAATCAAGGACAGATAGCAATTTCAAAGAATGAATAAATATTTCTAATCATTATTCAATGTTAGAACACAATTTAAAAGAAACCAAATATCTATTTATGAAACATTTATATTTTTTTAACTCTGATGTTATCGATTGGAATTGAAATGCTTGTCAATGTAACCTCAAGAATGCTCAGTTAAAGAAGAAATGACATTTTGCTTTTGTCATTTTTAACTATGAAAATGCAATTCACATCAATGCGTAGATGTATAATAATTGTAATATGAAGATGCATAGAGATTAATGTATTTATTACATTTTACGAGATTCGAATACTCTCAAATTTCTTTTCCTCTTTCGATTTCTAGCATTTAAAATTAGACCTTAGTAGGAGGAAAAAAAAACCGATTTCAAAGCATTTAAAATATTTTTTATACCAAAAACATAGACCTAGAGGATGTCAATTTGAAACCCTGTCAAATGAACTGTAAAAGTTTGCCAGAAATGCCATTGATTTTGAAGAAGACGGGAATAATGATTTCGACCCCTGTTTGTGTATTCCAAACTGTCATAACTCCTGACACATATGTTGCACCACTAAAAGTAATAATCCCATTGTAAAGTGGTCTTTACTAATTTATGTGCTGAGGATTTGAAGAGTAAATGCTGACGGATAAAATATCGGAAGCATCCGAAGTATCGACTTTAATGTGCTTAATTTGTAAAAATTTTGAATCATAAAAGCGAATCATTTTCAGTGAAGGTAGCTTGAAAGGGTTAAAATATTTGCCTTTCCCGATGCTTCTGCATTTAATAGAAAATTAGCATTTGTTATTCATCCAAAATAATTTGGATTTGTAAGCTTCTCAACATAACATCAAATGATATTACTTCTTTTTATGGGATAAAGTAAATCCTTTTGTCTCTATCTTAGAAGTGTAATTAACTGACTCCAGATATTTGTTAAAATTCTCTTCCATTTTTATGTATAATAAAATGGTGGCTACTGATAACGCAGAAACTGGAGATTTTTTCACTGGTAAAGTAAGTGCCAAATGGGAACACGACAGAATAATGCAGCGTTGCACCACTTTTTTTTTTTTTTGTACACCTGACCCCGTAGCTAAGGTTATGTAGCTGCCTATCACTTACAAAAGTATGGATGGACCTTGGACAGCCCAATGGCGGGCATTGAACGTAGGGACAGGGCCTTCCAGGACGTCTTATGCCCACCAGGCAGCCTGAATATCGAGGCAAGAATCTTTACACACATTGTCAACAATCACCACCGAGACTCCTCGTTTCTGTAAGAGGTGACTACATTTCCTAAATAATATATTCCAGCGGATTCGAACCTCAGCCTTCCTTCACGCTAGCTGCGTTGCCACTGAGCACGATTCTTGGCCAAGTTGACTACTGCACCACACCCCTTGGGGCTCAATGGAAGGATATTCCGGCCAGCAGATGTAACGTGTCCATCCCTGGCATTATCGTGTTGTCCACCAGGCCACATTCAGTACCACAAAGTTTTTGCAGAGAAGCGTTTGAAAGCATTATTTGATTCACATCGACTATTCTAAAAAAAATTATTCAATAAAAGGTGTTTTAACTCATCTTATTTGTTATAAAACTGACAATGTTTATACTTGATCAATGCACACGAGGGATTGATCAAGTCCATCCCTGGCATTATCGTGTTGTCCACCAGGCCACATTCAGTACCACAAAGTTTTTGCAGAGAAGCGTTTGAAAGCATTATTTGATTCACATCGACTATTCTAAACAAATTATTCAATAAAGGTGTTTTAACTCATCTTATTTGTTATAAAACTGACAATGTTTATACTTGATCAATGCACACGAGGGATTTGTTAGAAGGAAGAGAATCTTACCCTATCACAGGATCACATCGATTGCTATTGAAAAGATAGAAGTGATGCTTCCTTCTTTAACTGATGAAAGGTGATGACAAAATGATAAAGAAATAGTTTGTTTCTCTAGTATTGAGAATGTTGAAACTGCTGTAATTCCTTGGAGCACAGTTGCACAAAACCCACTGTTATATTTACACGTGTAATTCAAAATTTAAGTGAATGGCAATGTTTATTTTGAAATGCTTAGTTAAGCGAAATTGGCAACTTTGTTGTCATTCTATGAAAAATAAAGATGGCATGTTGTTGCGTTTAAAAAAAAAAATATGATTGCTAGCTTATTGTTTTTTTTGTCAAGAGAATTTACTTTATTGTGGCGAATCTGGGATTCCAGTAAAGTAAGTGTTATTTGCAATTTGATTATTGAAAGCATAAACTTTATTTTGAAAGAGATAACGTAAGAATTTTATGACTGTTAATAAATGACTTTCGTTTTTACGTTAAACACACTATACAAATTTAGAAAATAATGGTTCGAATATTAAATAATATTTAGGACATAATATAATAATGTCGTGTTCTAAATAATAATATTCCTATCATTGTTTTTCTGCATATACTAATATAAATCTAAAACAATAAATAATGTTAATACATTTTCTGTGTCATACATACCACTCTTGTCACGTACGTGATCGCATGGATAATAAAATATTTATTCAATATAAAATAAAATTGCAGCAAAACATTTCTCTGTATATTTTAGTATCCTGCCAATACATCAAATTTAAAATCCTCATTTGAAATTTCGGTTATATAATTCGCAGAATTTTAACTATAAAGTAATACTTATGTAATTTTTTAGGTTTTTTTATCGCAAATTAGCAATAATAATATTAGTTAAATGAGATTTTGTAATTTTTCTTGCCTTTAATTTTCCACACAACGAAAGCAAGGAATTTCAGATAATATACTTTTGGTAAAGAACATATGTCTGTCACATTCATGAAAGCCCAGAAAACTTCAAAGAATGAAAATACATTGATTATATTTTTTTCTTTATAATGGGAATATACTCTCACTATATACTCATGGGAATCGGTTTTTGTAGTTGAAGTTGAATCAGTAATCCTTGTTGAACCAAAACTCCTGGCTAATGTGCAGGAAGGATCAGGTTTGAATCCGCTGCTTGGGTTCATTGTAGTCACTGCGTTCAAAAATGATTAGACTAAATGGCGATTGTAACAGTATAAAGCGCCTCGCATAGATATCAGGCTGCCTGGTAGGAGTTTTACGGGTTATGCTGAAGTTACCTCTAAAACACCTCCTGGAAGGCAATATACTCCATTGGCTTACATCAGTGAAACACGAGGGACCACCAATATTTTTTTAAAAATTCATTGTTGACATGAACATCCCTTAGAATGGTTTAGTTAACATACATAAACTACCTTTTAATTAATAAATATTTTCTTTGTGTTAAATGGTTTCTTTTTCTTTAGATATTATTTCGCTTAAAACTATTTTCCTATATCTTCTTTTCTTCAAAAGTACAAGATTATTTATTAAATTGTATAAGCAGACTAATTTTTCATGCAAAAAGTAGATCAAAACTAATGTTTCAGTTTGAAAATCGATCACAAGTTGATCATCTTTATTGTTGATGGAACAAACTGATCATATTGCTTCGATCCTCTTGTTGAAGATTTAAGAAAGCTGATTATCTTTGTTATTGATACAAACAAGTTGATCGTCTTTGATTTCAATTCGATATATAATGTCCTGGAAAGGACTTTTCAAAAAAAAGTAAATGATTCAGACTCATTCTTATTGCAGGTCTATGGAGTTCTATTAAAATGTATGCATGTGGCATGGCAACCATTTTTCTTAAACCGTCCTTCCGTTATTTCTTTTGAAAACCATTTGTCGTCCTTCAGGACAAATACTGAATTGCAAAGCACACAAAAATCAAATTACTATTTAATCCAATTTTCCTATATTATTTGTTTATCTTTAACTTTATTTCTCTGGGTGTCTGCATGGTTTCATTTTTTCTGTATCTATACATACTTTAGATTTAAAAAAATATCCCTCGGAAGTTGTGAGTCTTATTATTCCTTAATACTTGGTTTGGGTTAAACAAAATGTAACTATAATTAATTGATGAATATTTTCTTAAATTCCCATACAACATATATGAATAGAACAAAAACGTTTGTGGTTTTTGTTTTTACCTAGATTTACAGAATATGCCGATAGAAGATTCTTTTAAGCAGCTAAAAGATAGAGACTAAATTGAAGTAGTAATGCAGATTTAAAAATATATATTTAAAAATGTGTCTGTTGGAAGAATTTTGTATGCTACCGAGCAGAAAGAAAGATAAGGCCACAATTACTAGTTTTTAATTTGGGGGAAGTTTTTTGTGCTTCCTTCCGGTTAAAGGCTCATTTCCTTTTCTGAAGATGGGCGGAGTTTCATTGCTCTCTGGGGAAAAAGATGACAACTGCAGGTAAAGTTGAGGAGGAACTTTATCAATTTACATTCAAAAGAAGTTCTCACGAACTGGGTTAATATTTCAGTTCGACTATTATTTCAAGCTGCATTCGCTTTTTCATACTGCGAATGGAGAATTTGGCCTTGAGAACTTTTTTTTTCTCTGTTGGGCATTTTCTATGTAGATGTCGGAGATATTAAATTTTTCTATAATTTAGACCTAGGGTTATAGTAATTAAGGAAACATAATCCAGAGAAATTGATGAAAAAATAAATCATTACAATACTATTTATTTAAAAATTCATTTGTTCGAAAGTATTTTGTAAAGTAATTATGCTTTTGTTGCATTATTAAATTTATTTACTACCATTGTTAATCGAACCAAATTTATTGGCGTGTTTGAATGAAATTGAGCAGAATAAATAAAGGGTCCGTATCATAAGTAATAATCAGAAAGAGAATACCATGTTAAAAAAAAATGTAGCTTGGAATATTTCTTTGAAATTAGGATTGTAGTAAATGTCTTTCGGAATACAGAGAACCAATAATTATTAAAACATTTATTAAATGTATGCTAACAGTAATTTAGTATTAATACATCAAAGCCCAATATTGTATGTAGCCTAAATGTAAAAGTCGATTTCATATTCCATTAGCCGAGCAAAAACAATTTTAACTGTCAGCTCAAAACTGCAATTGATCTATTCAAGAGTTAACAGATCTTTACACAGTCTGTGCAGTTTTATTTTTACTAAACACAAATAAATGAAACCAGTAATATTAATAATTACCAATTATTTATTGCAACTATTAGTTATACAATTGAAAATAATAAATAAAATAAAAAAAAAACTAGTGTTAAATATACCAGGGCTAAAATTAAAGAAGTAATCCTGCGACATTCTATTTGTTTTCCTGATGAAAGCATTATTCGATCAAGAATGAAATCATAAATTTTCTTTTCCTTGTAAAAGGAATCAAAAAAGGATAACATTTGATTAAATATTCATATCTACGAAATGAGCATCCTTAAAAAATTAGGAATAATAATAAAGGAAAAAAAAACATACAATTTAGAATAATGAAAATCATAAGTATCAATCATCATATCAAGAATTTAATCTAATGTTAAAAGCTGCTTTCATTCATCATCAATTTTTAATTATCCTCAGAGATTATTCAGTTTTCCTGAAATAATTTTCTTATGAAATAATATTTATTTATTTTTCAAAAACTATCTGCGGTGAAGTATTTTAACTAAAATATAAAAACTTGCTGCAGTGATAATGGTATTTTTAAGCTAATTACTACAAAAATGCTAACTTTTGAAAACTCTTTTTATTATTTAGAAGGATTGAATATAATTGATATTTGTTTAAAAATATATCTATGTAAGAATTATCCATTTTTCATTGTTATGTAAATTTATTATTAAGATATAGATTTTACTTTACAAAAATAACAATAATTATTAATCTATGCATTTTATTTAGTGTTTTATAAAATTTTTTTACTTTTCTAAAATTCTGTCAATGCAAAATTAAGTAAGATAAATGAACCTTCGAACACTTTCCAATAGACGACTGCAATATTATGTCGAAATATATCAACTACATTTTCGTACAAATGATTTGATAAATAAAAGGAACTTCAACAGAATTCTGATTTAAAAAAAAAATGTTTTTCTGAAATAAATAATTGAAGGAAGCACAAATTGCATCTGAATATTCACAATGCCCAAAACAATAGCATTCATCACCGTTGTTTGTCCATGCCACCGACAGGCTAAATCGTTGCATAAGTTTTGTACATCAGTGTATATATAGCTATCATGCTGCTACTAGTGTATTTAAAATAAACACTTTTTTATCATTTTAAAATTTGAACTGTTCAGGAATTTATATATATCATAACTTTATTTGAAGATATTTGGATTGGCTACTGTTGATCTATAGGTTTGTGTCATTAACATTTAGTAATTTCATGAAATGTTTGCTATGAATTTAATATTTATCCTTAGTAGTAATAATAAACGTTATATTCATAGCAAACATTTCTCTCTGTGAATTTAATGTCTATTAGTAATAGGACTATTATATTATGATTAAAAAAGATTTTTTTTTATTTTTAAATGTATCTTATTTATAACTGCAGGCTTCGTACTGTTCGCTGTGGTGAACGAGGAGTATTTTTCTTTCTTCTTTAAAGAAATAAAACCCGTTTTTGTCTTCCTGAATCCGGGACCTGTAACAAATTCGGTTGCTGCACTAACCCTTATTAAACTTATTTATGCCTGTTTCTGGTAACAGCCAATTCTGACTGCTGTACTTCAATAATTTATCGCCACTTTATGGCTCTCAGATCGCTTTAGTGCAAAATATTAATCAGAACATTTTGAATGATGTTTTTCTAATATTTTCGTTCTGACTGTAGATGCTCAGGAACTTTCAAAACTATAGTGGGCCATGTTTTTCTGTCGTCTCCTGGCAGGTACCAAAATTTTTAAATTCCTGAAAAACGTAAATTAAAATAAAGTAAACGTAGTCGTATCTTTTCATTTATTAACAAATCCGCTTGACTTTCAACTACAATTCGTAGTAACTTCCGTGCTCTTACGCACACGCACACTATACACGCACACACACACTATACACGCGCGCACACACTATACTCGCGCACACACACACTACACACGCACACACGAAAATATATATACATGCATGCATATCTAATATATAAAATTCTCGTGTCACAGTGTTTGTTGCCAAACTCCTCCGAAACGGCTCGACCGATTCTTATGAAAATTTTTGTGCATATTTGGTAGGTCTGCGAATCGGTCGTAATCTATTTTTTAAACCCCTAAGTGATGAGGGTGGTCCACCCCTAAATATTTTTAAAATTTCTTTGGCAAACCAATGTAGTGGCAACAATACCATTGAGAAAGGCGCCAATCTTGCAACCCTGAATTTTCGCCAATTTTCCGCCAATTTCTTTAGGGTTGCAATACTGCGATCAGAGGAATTCGTAGCTTCATTTTTCGAACAATATAATGACTGTTTTATTGCTATTTCGATAATTAATTGCAGAATTCTTATTTGCACTAATTTCATCGTTGGAGTAAAAAGTTTGTTTCCACCACAGACGAAAGATATACCACAATAAAAGAATGGCGCCGTATCTCGATGCCTGTACTACATAACCGTAAAATTCTCATGTTCTGAATATTATTGTTTTATGTACTACTTTAAATTTTGTGAAAATTATATTGTATGGAATTTATATTATTTCTATGAGAAATAAATCAAATGTATGTAAGTATTACCTGATTTGATTATCAATATTTTTTTTTTTATTTTCTAAGTTAGAATTTGAATTGGAATAAAATATATTGAATGAAAAGTTGTGAATCAAAACATTGAACTTTTCTATGCTTAAAGTTTGTCAACATGTGTTGTATTTGATTAAGAATTCCAAAATGAAATGTGATCTACAAGATAATATAATATAGACAATATAATTTTAAAGAAAGATGATGAATTTTCAAGGATTTTTTGAAAAGGGGGAAAATGAAGTAAACTCTGCAATTATTTGATATAATGATAACATTAAAATTTTATAAAAGATATTATAATAGTTGCAAGTTGAAAATCAAGGACATTTTATTTTAAAAACTTTTTGTTATTTGAAAAACAAAGAATTTGAGTTATAAATTTGAGTGATTTGAATATTGTCGAAGAAAAATTGATAAATGGTACTTTTAAGTTGCAAGTTATTTAAAGAAAACAAAACAAATAAATAAGTGTTTATATTAATAAAGGAGAATTTAAAGCTCATTAACTTTTCCATTTGTTTTGTGATTTCTTTCATCATAAAATAATAAAACATTTTTTGTGAAGAAGAAAAAACACTTTTCTAAGTTTGAATTGGAATAAAATATATTGAATGAAAAGTTGTGAATCAAAACATTGAACTTTTCTATGCTTAAAGTTTGTCAACATGTGTTGTATTTGATTAAGAATTCTAAAATGAAATGTGATCTACAAGATAATATAATATAGACAATATAATTTTAAAGAAAGATGATGAATTTTCAAGGATTTTTTGAAAAGGGGGAAAATGAAGTAAACTCTGCAATTATTTGATATAATGATAACATTAAAATTTTATAAAAGATATTATAATAGTTGCAAGTTGAAAATCAAGGACATTTTATTTTAAAAACTTTTGTTATTTGAAAAACAAAGAATTTGAGTTATAAATTTGAGTGATTTGAATATTGTCGAAGAAAAATTGATAAATGGTACTTTTAAGTTGGAAGTTATTTAAAGAAAACATAACAAATAAATAAGTGCTTATTTTAATAAAGGAGAATTTAAAGCTCAATAAAATTTTTATTTATGTACATTTGTTTTTATTTATATTTAAAAGTTGGTTTTAATTATTTCTTATTTGAATTTTTATGCATTTTGTATTCATTCAAAAACATCACAATAAAAATATTTCTGTTCTAAATGCTTTGAAACATCATGTAAAAGTTTTCTTTAAATGTATGAAAGGAATAGAACATGGAAATTAAGCTAAATTCATAAATTAGTTTTATTTCAGTTTTTAAACTAAGAATTTTTGTAAATTTGTAAAAAAAAGTTTGTGTCGACAAACTTTAAGCATACAAAAATGTATAAATAATTGAGATATAAATTTGAAAACAGTATATTACCTACATAAGGATATTCCCAGCATAAAAATACTTGCAAAGGAAAAAACTATTCATGTTTTATTTATTTTTGAATTATAAAGTTTTGCAACAATATCACAGTTTTGCAATGTTTATCCATATTTTAAAGAATAAATTGTATAAAGAATAGTTAAAGTTGATATTTTTATGTGAAATTCAAAGGTTTTGAATATATTTAATCAAAACACTTGCAAAAAGGCTAAATATTTTAAATTCAGGTCATTTCATATTAAAAAGCCTTTGCAAATAGCAGGAAGTTGTAAAAAAGTTTGTCGAGCAAATTTTAACTTTTTCAAAACAAAGCTCAGAAAATATTTACAGCTTTAAGGAAAACAAAACTATATTTTTTAATAAATAAGACTATGAACTTGATAATTCAATGGCATTTTAATATATTTACAACATTTTTAAAAGTAATATATCTAATTAAAAGTTGTTTTTAGCTTTTTTTCTCAAAATGAATTTTTATGCTTTTTGTTTTCATGTGAAACACCATAACACAAGTAATTTTGATCCAAATGCTACAAAACTTTGTATTTATGTTTTTCATAAATATTTACAGGGAATAGACCTCTGAAATGATTATAGCTACATAAATATTTTTATTTCAATTGTTAAAATTGGAATTACATGCAAATTTTGGAAGAATTTTTTTGTGTCGACAGCATTTAAACTAGCACAAAATAATAAATAATAAAGATATAAATTTACCAGAGGTCTATTCACTGTAAAATGTTAGTACAAACAAATACAAACTTAGAAATTTAAAAAATATTGATTTGATTTCAGGTTTTGTAACAGTATCAATTTTTGGCCATTTTTACCCTTATTTTAGCTTATAAAAATTTTAAAAAAAAAAATAATAATGAAATTTTTTTTATGTGAAATCATTAGTTTTTAGATACATTCAATCCAAAAATGTGTACAAAGATAAAAAAATTCCTTCGAAGGTGTTCGTGTACCTTAAACGATCGTTTGCATTTGTATTTTATTGTGAATTTTTTTAAAGTCTTTTCTTATTATATCCCGATTTTATTTTAATTGTATTGTATTTTTTCAATTATCATTTTCAGTAAACGACCACCAAAAAAATCTAACCTCAGAATCCGTGTTTCTCCCATGGTCAGCTGTATGTTGCATGCTCACGTGTTCGAAAACCCTCGAATTTATTTATTTCGACGAAAGACAGACTAACAAGAAATATTGTTCATCGCTTAGTTCTTAGTTAAATGAAAGTAATGATTATTAAAAATTATATTACGTAAAATAATTATAAAACAGTCTTAAAAATCAACATTATCTACCTGATTCATTAAATTAATAAAAATTAAACATTTTCTATTCGTTGAAACTTAATTTGATCTTTTCATCATTCTTTACCAATCACTTCCTTAACAATACCAATTATAGTATCTAATAATTGAACGAAATACAAGAAAGCCACAGCAACGCGTGGCAGGGCTTCTAGTATATATATATAATTCTTTGTCGATAAACTGCAATGTTCTGTTGGAAATGAAGCAATGACAGACATCATATTTCACTTTGAAGCAGAAATTCTTCTGTGAAGATGGGCTTCATTAAGCGGCGATTGCATGACTCTTGAGCCTGTTTTTGTGTTCCATTTTGATAAACGATCCGCCGAGTGTCTTAATGAATAATGATTGGGAAGTCTTTCCCACGCGGCGCTCTCGCTTTCTGCGGAGCTTCACTTTCTTAATGAAGAAATAGTACTTGTAGGGGAAGCCTGATGGCGTGGAACGTTTTTAGGATGTATTTAATAGTTGACTAGTAATAACGTCGCTCTTTCGGAAAATACGTCAGCAACGATGTTTAACCGACGCATCCAAAAGAAAAAGATAAAAAAAAGCTTTCAAGTTTTTGCGAACGTAAAAAACTTTCCGTCGTTTCTTTTATACGTGTTTCAACATCATCAGCGCTGAAGGAGAAGAAATGTTTTATCTGATCCGAAATGCTCTTAAGGAGAGCCGACTTTCTCAGAAAGAAATGAATTAGAAAAGAAAAAAAAAAAAAAAAAAAGGAGAAGGGAAGGATCAAAAAGCGGCAAAGCCCCTTTTTTTTTTTAATAGGTTGCAATCCAGTGCAAGTGGAGATGGTGTCGATATTAATTTTGGATCCTTAATACTTAAGAAGAGGAAAAGAGGCTCTAAAAAGTGTTTTGGTATTTTTTGTAGCGATTCATTGACCACTCTCTTAATTGACTTGCTGTACCTGAAAGAAAAGAGAATTAATAAAGACAGTGGTCTACCGCTCCTTATTTCCATTAAGGGTAAATATTTTATGTCTATTTAATTTTGCGTTACATATAACTCAAATAGGAAATGAAATCACATTGCTTCTCCTTTCATTTAATTTTAGAATCACGTTATGCTTCCCTTTTTTTCACCCATTTTTCTACTCCCAATATTTACATGGAGAATTCAAGAAATTTCCGTCATCGATTTGATTGAAATTGATACTGCATGTATGGATAATGACTAACTAAATAGAACTCATCTCTCAATAATTTTTAAAAGAATAGTTTGAAAATTCGAACGCGATAATACCTTAAAAGCGCTGCACTAGAGAGCGGTCTTGTAGTGCTGTCATTAAAGAGTGCACTTGTAATATGAAGGATATGTCTTTTACCCAGTATCTTTTTTTTTTTCATTATAATTTTTTTACCATGTCGTCGTTAAAAGTAATATATATACATATTACTTTCAACAAAGATATATATACAAGATAATAATGCATGCTCTGCAGTCTTGGAGAGGACATGGATTCATCTCACCTTCCTGTCTGCCCTGCATAAAGCCTTATAAGTAGAAAAATATTGTTAGAACTAGGTTGATTTTTTTTAGTAAAAGAAGAGTCAATAGGATTCACGGCATCTTAGAGCACGTTATGAACACCACGTTTCTACTGAGATTTTTGAGTATATCGACTACGAAAGAGACGTTTGCATTTATTCAAATATTGATTGGAAAGTTTCCCCCTTTTTTTTAACTATGTTTTATTACAATTTGTATTGAATTTATGGAAATTGTTCACTTTCTTTTCCGCTGAAGATATGGACTCATCATCTCTCTTATTCAACATTTTAATATTCCTTAACAATTAAGTCGATATTTGAATATGCGACCTTTTTTCCATGCTGCCTTTTTTTTTTGTAACTTTTGCTTGCTAATTCAGCAATTCCTAGCAAATAAGTCATTACAAATATTATTCTGATTGTTTCCTGTTCAGAAAATATTCTGTTAGTATTCTAGATAAATTTTTCTGTTCTGGTACATTGAGAATTTTCATTCCGATTATCATAATCATAAATATTTCTTCACAAATACTCGTATGTAAAAAAAAAAAAAAATTGTCGATTGACTGTTTGAAGTTACTTTTATTCAAATATTGATTAGAGAGTTTCCCTTTTTTTTTAACTATGTTTTATTTCAATTTGTATTGAGTCGTAATCCCATTTCTATTATTTCATGGCAATTAGAGGTCACGGAAGGAAAAGGAATCGATTTTTTTATTACTGTTACCAAAAGGCGGAGCTCCAACTGTTTATGAATAAGCGAAAGTTTTTCTAGGTTCCTTAAGGCTATGAATGAGCCATCTCTTTATTATCTTTGTGAAATTTAGAAGCTCTCTTTAGCTTCTCTTTAGCTTAGCGCCTCATGTTCACATTTCAGAATGATAGGAATTTAAATATAATGGACCTTTGAATTTTATCTCCTTGAATTCTTGAAGGTGTGCTTTATGCTAATTTCAAACAAAACAATTCTGGCTACCAACTATGATAAACCCTATAAGAAATCTCCTTGAATTTTCAGCGAAATCCTGAATAATTCTCCCAAAATAAAAATGTTAGAAGGAATTTGAAATCGGCACGTAAATAATTTTGTAAATAAATATTTTTAAACACTGTCAGTGTTCAGATGAAGCTCTTATATGTGTAAAAAGATGTCATCCATAACAATGACTTTTGCAAAACCCTTTCTTGAGCAATTGCAACATTTCAACTAAATTTCTAAAGTTGGTGCTGTTTTTTATTTGGTGGCTACTTTTTTTCCCCACTGATATGGCAGACATGTAGCAAATAGCGTCGCCCCCAATATTACATCCTAATTTCACACACTTATCTGGGAGAGATTGCATCTTTCTTGAGCCTAGCGGAAAATGACTCCAATGTCCCCGCAAACAAAGGAGTTTTCTTTTCAGATCCACGTGTCGGATTTCGAACAGCTCAATTCGAACTCCCAACGTGCTATCCACGCCGCTGTTCCAGATCTCAAATGGCAGCGGTAAGAAGGGATTATAAAGTAAATAAATGAGCAATCTTTTTTTAAGCAACAATAACTTAATTTGAACACGAAATATAATTAAAAGGAAAAAATATATCTGTATTTCATCATATATGATTAAATAAGATATATTGCAAAATATGATAAAAAGGTTATCAAAAGCGATAAAAAGGAATAAAAAAATATCGCATTTTGTTTCCTCCCACATATATTTGAGAAATAATGTTTACCGAGTATTTCACCAAATGACCTCTTTAAAATACTCTTACGCTTTTAAAAATAATCCTTTCCGAAGGTTTAAAGAAGAAACTTCTAAATCAATATTTGTGCTAGCTATTCACACTCGGCGTACACGGAACACATCAACTGGAGATGTTCAAATAAGGCCATTGTTCAATGCTATGTAAATTGACTGTTCTTCTTTAAAAAAAATTACTGTATGCAATAGAAAGAGTTTTCGCTTACTTAATGATGGATATGAATAATAGAATGAATGTTTTCCATTCTATTACTTTTATTCTCAAAAAAGATCTCACAAAATACATTGTACTTTACTTATGTGAATCTTTTAATAAGAAATTCTTTTAATAGTAAATTGAAATGATTTGAATTAAGGCAGACATATCGCGATAAACCTTTAATTTCTTGCGCTACACTGAATAAGTAATGCAAAAAATGCAGCCAATATACGGAAGGACAAGCCAGAGGGTATTGATTTTGCCTCCGACGACAGCGGACTCCAACAGAGAAAGTATTTAACCTCCACAGGTAGAAGGTATACCAAGTTATGGGAGTACTCGGGAGATTTACTTGACATAATTCCTTTCAAATAATTAAGGATTATTTTTAGCGGACTTAAACTAATTGCTGATAAAAGGATAAATTTGATAATAAGACAGAATTTAATAAAAGGGCACATTTAATGAAAAGAAAACAATTCATAAAAAGATAGAATTTAATAAAAAAAATATTTTAAAGGATAGAGCTTTATAAAAGGCACTGGAAAATACGCTTAGAATCAACACGCAAAAATACTTGCAATACAAAAGAAACTGCTTTCAATCTGTATTAATACGACTACTGAAACTATGAGGCGTGACCCTAAAAGAACAGGATTGAGTTGAAAGGTTATTTCCCACAAAAATTTAAATCACTCTAAATCAATTATAAAATGAGCAAAAAATAATGTCAAAAGAACCTTTTTTTGAAAAGTACATGCTTTAATTATCTCATATTTCTTAATTACTGACATACGTAACTGACTTTTTGATTAATACGTATTTTCCGATTAGAAATTTCACAACAATGTATTAGTACGAGTGTTTTTTTGTTTTATTTGCCTATTCTCCAGTCACAGATTAAGAAAAAAATATTTTATCTATAAAGGGAGAACTTTCTCAGCATGTTTTGTAAGTAAATTTTTAAAAGCAGGCTACTTACATTGAACCCGACACATTTATTTATTTAATTTTTTGAAGTAATAAATTCATTATTTTATAACTATTTATCTTTTAATTCAGTTTTTTGCGTACTGATTTTGTGAATATTTTTATTTTAAGCAAGCAGCTCTGCTGTTCATTATTTCTGACATAAAATAAAGTTAATTACATATCAAAATTATTACGAAATCTAATGATGAAAAGGGGGATACCTGACCTTTTTAAGGTTAAACTTAGACGATTTGCTATTATGGGACATTATCAAGCGTTAAATCGGAAATGGCTCATCTTGATTTTTTCATAGGGCGTTTCTACTTACTTTTGTGGGGAGCTATTCTTATTAATGTCTATTAGAAATTGTTCGAAAATAAAAAGTAGGCACTAATGATAGGTCGGTGCTTTGCGCCTCTCTGCTCAACGCCTTGGGGTAAAGGCGGCTTTACTTACAGCAAGGAACAAGAGTAAGAAGACCTAATTACATGCTGACTCCCACAATTAGGTGGGAGGTACCTAAATGGGGTCTTATTTCTTATCTGATCACTTGTTGTCCAGCGAAAATAGGATTTTACAACAGTAGACCATGGTATATTACGGGGTTTAAATCGCAATATAAAGCAAAAATACAGCCTGTTTCTAAATGATTGGATCTAATTTAATGTCATAAAAATGAACTCGATAGCTATCTTTGTTTCAAAAAAATCATACTACCATATAGACTGTCTTCTAAAATTTAAAGGAAAACCGGAAAGATAGGATTGTTACATTTAAATTCATTGTTTCAATGGAATTTAAGTTTGATAAAAATATTAATCAATGAGGGCTTCAAAAAATGACGCACAAAAAAAAAAAATCCCGCTTGTTTTCCGCTTTGAAATTATACAAAATAAAAATACGCCAAGAAACATTGTATATGAATTCAACATATGATTAATTTCAATATGGGTGATTTCTCTTCCTTTACTTTTTGCGGCAGTTTTCTTGAGTTTTGACACTACATTAGAAAATAATGTGCTGTCATTATTCTATGCAAAAAGTAAAGAAGTCATCATAAAATTTTTAGATTCACTTTGAATCGTCAAGAGAACTAACGAAAATTCGTATCCCGTGACTAAAATGTTTGTTGTAAGAGATGTAAGTAGAGTTTCGAATTGAAGTAGACCAGTTATCTAGTAACAAATACAAATAATTGATACCCGGTAAACACATATTAAGACGTTCCACTTGATCCTTGATCTCTCTTCTGTCATACTTTTTTCTTTCTTTTCTCCAAACCTCAAACTCCATACCGAAGACTGTACTACTTTCCCGAACCTAACCCTTTACTAATTACAAAGATGAGGGAGGAACATCGGTGGGACTCATGTATATCAAGAACAGACCACCGACGGGTGGTGTGGGGAGAACTTTTATGAATAACAACCACGCTTTTAGTTGTCATATGGGAGAAAACCCGTAAAACTCCCATCAAGTAGCCTGATTAACTATGCAAGATGCTTTTTACACACATTGTTAAAATCTCCACCGAGTTTGTTTGCTTCTGAAAGCAGTGACTATAACAATGTTACCGGTGGATTCGAACCTCAGCTTTCATGCTAGCTGTGCACGTTGCCACTGGGCCAAAAGTCGGACCTTTCTGCAATCGTTGCATTAAAAATAACACTAAAATTCCATTATAAATCTAATAGAAAACTCTTGAACGAGATTCCTTTCCGGATTTTAAATCCATGTCAGTTCTTGCATCCTTTTTAATCCGGATGAAGGCAATGTTGGCACGATCAGTGAAGAGTTATTTGGCAACTCAAAAAGCACGTTTGGGGCCGGGCGCATGTGTGCTGGAGGGCGAGGGGCGCAGGCGCGTCGGATGGTGATGGGAGCATGCGCCCCATCTCAAGAGAAAGGCTCTTCCGAATCCGGGGCTACAGCATCGTTGCCGCAGTGCCAGGCACGGGGATGGAAGGCCTCTAGCAGCCAGTCCTTGCAATGCCGGCGCCCCTCGGTCAACTCGCACTGAAGGGCTTCTGTGTCTTCCTAGTGGTGCTCATCGAATTGTCCAATCCCGCCCTCGCACTGCCCAGCGACATCCACATAGGTAAGTGACCTCTTCGTCCATTCCTTCCGCAGTCTTGCAATTCTTTGTTGCTACTTCGCTGCTATTCCGTTTGACTCACTGGAAAACAATTACTGGAATACAAATGAGTGCCGCTTTAGGAGGAGATTACATGCACATTTTAACAAATCATGTACGCACAAATTAATAACATAGAGACTGGTAATGTTTTCACCAGTTTTACGTTGATTCACAAAAAGTATTACTCGAAAACTTGTTCTTTTAAACTTCTGTATCTCTCAGTACAGATTATTTGAATTGTTTTCATCTACCAAGTTCAGTTCTGTTCTGTTCGTGTATTTTATTGAAATATGTAATTTTTGCATTTTCATTTACAGATATTTGTATTTCTATCATGAATGAGAAAACACAGATAAAATATTCACGCAGACATCCCAACAGTGGAAACATGAAATTACTCATACTTAACAAATTATTAATGAATTATATGTTGTGCTGACGTTATTTTAAGTGCCCCAGTCAAATGATGTCCGGTTTCGATCTCAGAATATTTTGTGTTGAGTTTTCAAACCTATTATTATTATTCGATCACGTTATGATAAGACTATTTCTTGCAAGATTTTGATTGATATTGATAATGTATTCATCCATTTTACATTGATTCACAAAAGGAATTACATTAAAACTTGACTAGAATATCTTTTTAAATTTCTAAAAACCAGCAGTGCGGATTATTCGAACCTTTTTCTGCTACCAAAGGTCATGAAATAGAAATATGAAAGCTGTTACTTATTCAAGGAGGAATACTCTGCTTGCTTTAATTAGCGATTTAAGGAAGGAAAGAATTTGAAGAATAAAACCCCTATATTCTGAATGACTAGAAAAGAAAAACTACATGGCAGCAACTGTGATTTAGTTCAAAAGAAATATTTCTTAGTCAAAAAATGCGAAATTCATTTTAAGAATATGGAGCCACGTTTTAATAACAAACTTATTTAAACTCAAAAGCTGTAGAATGAAGAAAGAATTTCAATTAAAATTTGATTGCAATTTTCACAAATTCAGTTGATTCAACTGATCTGAAACCTCATGATGCTTGTTTTTATTTATAGTATAATGAAGCATCCCATGAAATAAACATTATTTCTACTGGATAAATTATGAAATAAATTTCTGTATAATAAATAATATAAAATCTGTAAAGAATAAAATAATTTATATATGTATATATATAGAAACATAAATGGTGTAGACATTAATGTTAATAGTTTATATGTGATGAACATAAAATCAATATTTACTCCGATGGATATATGGGGAAAATCAAGTCACAAAAGAGTAAGAACTAATTTTCTAAACTAAGTAATTCCTTTTCGGGAAGTTATGCCATGTTAGCTTTTTAAAAGCAACTTCTTTTCTTTGAAACCGACATTAATAAAGAGTTGAAAACAATATCAAGACCACATAAATGACAGCGCTGCTTACTAACAAATCGGTCCTTTTATATATTTATTGCAGTAAGTAAAAATGTAAGCTATATAGTGAAATATAAATCTCAAATTCTCATTCTAATTCTATTTAATGGATAACCTCAGAGAAATATCTAGCAAAAATAACTGATTGTTAAAACCAAAGAGTTTCTGAAGATAGAGATATATAATAGTTTGTAGTAATACACTTTGAAATACTACCTACTAAGACCCAAACTCATATCCTTCAGTAATTTTTAACCAGTTTGGAGTAACGCTTCTTACAATACAAACCAATATGTGCATTAATTTTTTAAGAAAATTGAGTGAATCTGTATTATTGAGTGAATCTGTATTATTGAGTGAATCTGTATTATTGAATCTGTATTTATTTGTAGGTTTTTACAAATATACAAGCATCCTTTTGGTATTCAAAATTTATGTAAACTAATGAAATTAGTTAAATTCACTTGTCATGAATTGTAATGTTTACATTTTATGGTACACTTGAATCATAACCATTAACCTCTTAGACATTCATTTGTTAATTCATTAGAATCTCATTCATTAACCTCTTAGAATATAATGTTGTAAGGTTTCGTCTATTGGTATGTTTAATTGTAATTCAAAACATTATCGATTTGAGGCTAAATAAAAGTGGAAATATCGACAAAATAAGTTTTTCACTTTTCAATTTAGATTTTAAAATGTTACTTCTTTTCAAAGATCTAAACAACAATTTTTGAAAATGTTGATGTCAAACCTCATTTCACTATCAAATTTGTTTTTTTAAAAATCACAATTATGTATATTTTTTACAATAATCTATATCTAAATTATCATTACTATCAATCTTTATCAAGAGTACCATAAAATGTAAACATTACAATTCATGACAAGTGAAGTTAACTTATTTTATTAGTTTACATAAATTTTGAACACCAAAAGGATGCCTGTATATTTGTAAAAAACCTACAAATGAAAGATTAAATTTCAAGATAAAAATAAAATACGCAGAAAAATGTAAATGTAATAAAATATCTACTATACTGTCGACTGTATGTCACTGGATATGGCTGTTTATAAAGCTATTTCTACAAATTCAACATTCATGCTATCATATTTCAACGGAAATGCCCCATTATGTAGGCAATATCTGGTTCCTTGCCTCATTTTCCAATTTCTAGTATTTACGACATATATTAAGTAGTCATGCTTCTGATGAGAGCAAACAGTTCATTTACTGCATCTTGTATTTAAATGTTTTTTTTTTTTCTTCATCCTGTATTTGAATGTTTATTTACTTCCTCGTATATTTGAATGTTTATTTACATCAATTTGTATTCGAATGTTTATATACTTTAACATGTATTTGAATGTTTCTATACTTTAACATATATTTGAATGTTTCTATACTTTAACATATATTTGAATGTTTATTTACTTCCTCATGTATTTAAATGATTTATTTCTTCTCGATTTAAAGGGTTATTTACTTCCTCTTGCATTTGAATGTTTTAACTATTCTCTGTTTTAGTTTTTGTTCTATATTTAAATGCATGTTTTACTGAATCAGTTTTGTAACGATTTTGACTTTCTCCATGAATTAAATTTAACTGAAAAAGAAAAAACCTGAATGGTCGGAATAGGGTTGAATTGTAGTCTATATTATTAAAATTATTCTTTGCTTTAATATGCCTCTGAAAAATAAACTATGCATCGAAGGCTATACTTTTGTTCTTTACGAAGAGAAAAAATATTTTAATTCGATTAAAACTAATTTTATTCACTTTAAGATTTGAAAAGCATGATTTTAATATTTCTACACATAAAATAAGTGATATATCTAATAATAAAATAACGAAGCTTCAAAGTTTAGATATGATTGGGAAAAACGGATAAAAAATGCATATGTAACAAAGATATGTTCACTTCTTATTATATCTAAAGTTGCATCTCATGTTTAAGACAATACAACCCCCAAAGAACTATCTCAAAATCTTTATACATCTCTAAAGACACTGCAAAACAATTATAAAATCTTATTTCAAGCTAATAAAAAACATGACGTACACATCACAGCGTGAAAATATGTGTAAACCTAAGACTATGTGTAAATTGTTCAATGAAAATTATTTGGCAGTTGAAAAAGGAGATATGTCGTTATAATTGATGAAGCTTGTTATATTTATCTGATTGTTATATAGATTAACTACCAAATAAGAGAAGAAAAAGGAAAGTTTTGCTGAAAATATGTCAAAATTGATTTAGATTACATTCAGAATTTTTTTAACACTATTTCAAAAAAAGGTATTCCCTCACTTTACATAATTAAATTTCGCTGCGTTAAGTTTCATCAGGATGAGGTAAAATCGTACCTCTAAATCATTGAGTCATACCTCTAAAACTACAGCTCAATATTTGGAAAAAGTGAAACTAGAATTGAAGCCATCCATTTAAATGTCCCCTGATGCGTCTGCTACGGATTACTGCGCATTTGGTCTTTAAAAAAAACTCTTTATAAGCTGCAAGATTGGATGGATTCTGGCGGATTGTGTTGGAGGAGCGAAATAAAATCAACCTACATAGTTTGAGAAAAGCTCTTTTATCTTGGAAATCGAGATGTATTAGGAACAAAAGGGCTGAGCATGTTAGAAAATAAATGATCTTTATTTTTTATAGAGGGGGTTCAAAATCATTACACAAATGTGTGAACTCCCTCTGTACTTTGTTATCGAAACTAGTGTTTTATGCAAATGATATTTCATCGCAGATTATTTATGACCTTGATTTTAACTTGGAGAATTTTTCTTCTTGAAAAATGAGGCTTCATACTTTTTGTCAACTAAATTTTATAACTATCCAATTTCTCAGAAATTTTATTTATCCCTTTGGCAACTTAAATGTCTAGAATGTAAATTGTCTGAATTACTCTGATAAACACCCATTGTTTATCTTTTACAAATAGATCTGCAATGAATAATTTGATAAAATATAAGTAGCTAAGTTTCTTAAGACATTCAATTACTTTTTTTTTTTGAAACGCTTATTTTTTCATTGATTATTAATATCTTTGATTTGTTTCACATTAGAAATCTGATCATTATCCTAATTCACTCATTTTTTAGGTTCATCTTTTCATTTCTCTAATCCTTCAACGTTTTATCATTTATTCAATTCATTAAAAAAAAAGAAAAGTAAAAACAAAATCACCTTTATTACCAATTGAAACAAAATAGTAAGAGAATAATTTTCATGATTTAAAATAAATCATACTAATCTTTATTTTTTTCTCATTTTTCTCAAATATAAACGTAGATGACATTCTTTCTTATTTCTTTTTAAATTCATTCATCTAGAAGTTCTAATTGTTACTGTGATGAACATAATTTTTGGGAAAATATAGAATAATTAAAACTTTTTCACAAGAAGAAACTATTGCATCTATTTACTTTTCTTAAAAATTGTCTTTTTTATTCTTTACAACTGTCCGTGCTTCTTAAATAAAATGTATAAAAGAAATATTTAAATAATAAAAATAACTTCTAAAACAAATTCATTTGAAATATCAATAGTGCATTGTAGTATGCCTGAAAGCTGCTAACCTAGACAAAAATCTCTCGCCTATTTTTGAGCTTCCAGACTTATTTAACCCCTTATACCAGAGCTTGCTCCAACGATATCTATTATGACAACGAAGAATCTTCTTGTGGAAATCTTTCTTTGGAAAAACAACCGATCCAATCCGGAAGATTACAAAAAACTCGAAACACTTTCTATAAAAATAAAAGTATAAAAAGAAAGCCTAAAAAAAAAACGTGAAAAACTGACAGTATATCAGATGGAAATATAATAAGATTTATTTATAATACGAGAATAATCCGATTAGTAATATTAAGATTGTAATTTCCCGCCATCTGGTTTATAATGAAATTAAGTAATCGTTTTAATCGTACTAATCTCCAATTTACTTGTTGTTTTTTTTATCCTTCATCAGCTAAAAAGGGCTTTTTCTTTTGAATGCGTTCCTCTAAAAGATTTTATCTTAATCAGTGTAAAAGGTCGTGTTTCCTTTTAGCAGTTTTTTAAATTATTGGCTGCTTTTTAATGACATTTCAAAATCAATGAATTAAAAAATCGTAAACGTAAGGTTAATTTATTAATAAGATGAGTCGTTAATCCTTAAAGGATAAATTATGAGTTGCAACTTTTTAACTGTGGTTTATTCTGTATTTGTTTTTTTTATACGAACCGTTTTCTTTTTCAAAGGCAATATTGGTGTTGAATGAATATTATTATTAAAAAAAACGTAGTCGATCATAGCTTCAGTTACGAACTTACTTAACATATTTTGCCCCTTAGATATATGTCAACAAGATAGGATTAAAAACATCTAGTTATATAATGGGGCTCTTGTTTTTGATTCAACTGTTTCTCGATGTCAAATATTTTCCGTAATACTTTTCGCAGAAATTTTCGAGATATCAACTTTTAAATGATATATTTTGGCGCTCGGTTCCACAGGTTTCGTGTTCGAATCCCAGACATGCCATGGATGTTTGCAGTGGTTTGGAGCCCACTTTAAACTGTCGGTACATGTCCTAAAAGTCCCTAACGGTCCACTTTAAACCAGTACCGCTCTTATGTCCTAGAATCACTGTAGAATGTTGAGCTGACACCCCTACCCCGTCAAAAGAAAGTATCTCCTGTTTCGGAATCTTCTAGTAGATGATTCAGCATGGACTGAAGTGCGGCCAGTTAGCTAGATACGATCATAAAATATGTGTTTTAATCTTGCTCAGAACTTAATTGTATCCTTCACTGCCATAAAATTGGATTATTCACGTGAGCGAACAGCGGCAATTATTATGAGCGCGATTTGTACAACCGAGTGAATTCTTTAAAAGAAATATTTCACGTATTTGTGTTAAAAAACTAAATTTCAGGTCCTTTTTTGTAAATCGATGGGCCTTGAGCTCGAATAATGTTTTTTTTACTAATAACAGACAGATAAGGAAGGATGAGGCAGGGATAATGGCGTGCTATATGAGAAAATCTCAGAAAGTTGACTGTTGTGAGATGTCTGCATACGCTGTCATAATCGGTGTCCTTATACTTACTAGTTGCAGCAAGCATATTCACTGAACCACGAGTTGAACATGAGGGAGTGGTTTATTGAAATTTTGTTCCCTACTTAGGGTACAAAAATTGGAAAAAGAAGCAAATTGCCATCGAAAAGAAAAAGAATTGATTGGTTTATGCATAAGGAACGATTTATCGCCAAGTAAAATTCTCAAGAAATAGTCTATTACAGACATAGACAAAGGATAAGACGAGTCTGACTTTTTGGGAGATATTCAAATGAGTATTGATTTTCTTTGGTAATTACGAACCTTTTATGATATTTCCTATAAGAAATATCTTGTTTTGAGTAGCGAAGGAATTAAGTTTGTAAGTTGAGTAGGAGAGTACTTTTATTCATTTCATGCACACTTCAGATATGATGTGTAATTTCTTAACATTTTTATTTAACATTTTCAAACAAAATAAATTTTGAAATTCAATTAAATTTCCTATTTAAAAACATGTTCCATAGGAATAACCCAAGTAGAAGTTTGAATATTGGTTTCTCGTTCTACTTTGAATAGTTAATCCTTTATAGGATTAATTTGAGGAGATCATTATTTTAGAAAATTCCCATAGAATATTTTAATTAAGGTGTAGAAGACTCTGGAAACATATTATTAGTGTCCCATTTTTTCAGAAAAATTATGTTTACTAATTTGCAATAAATCCAAAATAGATTTCAGTGAAATAAAGATAGCTTAATAGTGCTAGACTGTAAAAAAATATATTGATTTGATTCATTCTTGGATTTGGACATTTTTTTATTATTTCTTGCTGTGAAGTTTATGTAGAAATAAAATTTTTCTTAAGAAATGAAGCTTCAAAATATAAAGAGTATTGTTACATATTTCTAAAGCATTTCGCCTTTTAATGTTAGGTGTTTTTGATATTTATGCACGTTAGTATGATAAAAAGGATTTACTTTCATGAATGCTCGTTTTACTGGTTGTTTTCAAAGAGTAGTACTATAACATCAGGGTTTCCAGCTTGGGGCAAACCTACACCTCCCGTGACCATACTCCTCATGTACCTTTTACATTATAGTTTAACATATTCGATGATAGCTTGGCGGTTATTCGCTATTATTGGATTCATTTTTTAGCTGTAAAAACATAAATTTAATTTTTCTGAATATTTAGCACATGTATTCTATTAATAAATTTTTTTGTGTCCTATTTTCTCTCCAAAATGAATAAAAAATAAAGTATTCTTTTATACGAACTTGTAGTGGTTTATTACATTTCATGCAAAACAAACCGAGAAACAAGGAAACATTTGAAAAAAAAAAAAAAAAAATTGCTGAATAATAACTTTGTTTTATTTCCTCTGTTATAATAAAATAAAATTTGTATTTAATTCTGGCAAGTTATTCAATATGTAAACAAAGCATTTGTAGTATTCTTTATTGCATTGTTAATAAATAAAACAATCTTAAATAAATAAAACAAATAAATTATAGAATACAGATTTTTTTAAATTGCGCAACATTGAATTATGCTTTGTGGGAGGAATTTCATTTGCTTAACAAAGAATAAGAGAATCTTAAGAAATTGACACCACTCGATGGGAAACAATCTATCACAATTTCCCCAAAATCTACTCGTCTTTCGAAGCAGTCACTACAACACTTGCAACATGTGGAATTCAACTCGGTTGACTCATGTAGTACTTGAACATTATATTATATACTCAGGGTTATGCACAACGTTGTCAGTATAATTTAAACTGATTTAATTAATTTTCAAAGAGAAAAAAAAAAATCGTTTTTAATGAGACTGAAAAAGAAGAGAGGTGTTTTCAGAAATATTATGCAAAAGTTACTTTTTTTCTCGTAGAAGGTTACAGGTACTTTATTAATCATTAAGAAATCTGAGAAAAAGCTGGAAAATCTGGATTGTTTGATGGTAAGTAACACAACTTATAGTTTCATTGTAAATCATAAGAACCATTAGAACATTTTAATTAAATTGCTTAAATTCTACAGAGGTAAGTATTGCAGCCTACATCTGCTTTATAGACCATTAACAAAATTCAAGATGCTCCCGAGAGAGTTTTAATAAATTCTCCTTGATTTAAGGGGTAAGTGAGGCCGTCGTAAACCTTTAGGAAGTTCGGAAACCAAAAGAAAATTTTAATAAATTAGCTTCATTTCTTCAATGGTAAGTAGCATACTATTGTATTTTAAAATAAATTATCTCTTACTATTTAAACTAACATAATGCTAATAATATAGGCAAGAATATAATGCTAAACATTCCCATTTTATTCAATATTAATAAACAAAACTTCATGCAATAAAAGCAAAAAGATATTAGAAATAAAAGACTTATTTTTTATAATTTTTATAACAGAACATAGTATTATGAAGTATGTGGCTTATTTTACGGTTAACAGATAATCTAAAATAGATGAAGAATTTTTATTAACATATATGCGAATAAGCAAATATTTAAAAAAATTTAATGGTTTAATTCTTAAAAGCTTGTTTAGTTATTATTCAATATAAGTGAAATACTCTCAACAATTTGTTTCAATAACCACATACTTCCATTAATTATATTAAGCTTAATTAATTAATGAATCTTATTTAATTAAATTAAGTCTTAGACCTTCTTATAAGCCTTAAGACTGTAAATGCATAAACATGAAGTTGGTGATCTGAACAATTTTTCATTTACATTGATATGTCATACAGTGATATTAATTTGTAATTTTTAAATTTTAGATTCAATAACCTATTTATGAAAATGATGGAATCGATATCTGATTGTTCAACATATTTTATCCATTTACATTTTTCTTTTAGGAATTGATTTATTGGGGTTTTTTATGATAAATAAATGATAAATATATGCATTGTGTTAATTCCATTGAATCATTTCATATCATTTCATCTCTAATCCTCTAACTTCTTTCAGTTACTTGCTATATTTATAGATGAAAAGAACATACTTTCTTTTTTTAAAAATTGGTCAACAAAAATATAAATAAATAAAAAAGTACTAATACTTTCTATTGTTTACATTTGTGGAAATATTTTTTGTTTCAGCCATGCAATTTCACATAATTTAGCAGAAGTATTTAATGAATTTAGAGGACATCAATATAATTAAAACAGATTCTTTTGTTTTATCCAGGAATCAAAGGATTGTTAATAATTGATAAATTACATTTAATGTAACCTTTATCCATTATTTACAATTAAATCATTTAGAGTATCTTATGAATATACAAACTATTTACGTGTTTTCTTTATTCTCATTATTTATTGAAGCTTTCCTGTTGTTGTTTTAAAATTCAACTAGCGAAAGTCATTGTGTTTATTTATGTGCTTATTACATATATATGTATATGGAGTGCCTAAATATATAAATGTGATATATTATGTGATATATAAAATTAATATATAATTATGCCTCGCATTCAAACCTCTAAAAAAAAGAGAAATAAAAGTAATTGTTAAAGATCCGACATGAGCTTAGCCTTCAGCAACAAACTGAAAATCATTTAGTAAACAGAAAAATCAAAAGGTTGCACTGCCAGATAATTATAACATCGTGAGGATAACTTTATCAGTAAATACGTACCCTCAAGACATTATTAACCCTGTTATTTGTGTTCGCTAGATTATGGCAGAATCCATGTCAAATACACTACTAGAGACACATTCCGATAACACGGGGACATAGCATAAATATAAACAAAATAATCTTCCGTTTAGAGTCAAGAAGATATAGGGCTAAAGCAAAACGAATTAGCTGTGCAGGTTGTTTTATAATTGAGTCACGCAATAATAATCTTTTGACTGATTGTAAAAATATAACCATTATGCGAGTAATTGGTTGACCGATTACGATCAATAGTTTATATTAATGATTTATTAATGATTCTTTTAATAATTTATTTATATACTTAAAGAGTCGTTTAAAATTTTTAAAACAGGTTTAATGTTATTAATAATCCATGTGTATGAATCTGTCATGATGGCATTAGAAATGATAGAAAGAAGATTAAAAAATATATCACCTGGTTCATCCATATATGAAGAGATACCACAGATGATAAGCTATTGATGTTTTATGGAATTTTGCATATATCGATATATAAGGAAATTTGATGGAGTGGTTATTGATTTTAAAAAATTGTTAAAAGCAATGATTCCTTTTACTGATCACATTAAGATTTGTTTTAATAGATTTATAAGTAGAAGAATTATTGAATTCTTTGTCTAGTAAAGTGAGTTAATGTAGCTTACAGATGAAAGCATAATTATTAGAGGCTTTATCAATTGGTGTCATAAAAAAAATTTTCCTGGAGATTTTTTTTTTTTTGTCTTCATTGAGGAAGTGTAATTATAGAAGATGGCGGATTTGGAAGAGCGAAATGATTTAGAATGAAATTTTTCATTTGTTTATATACGTTCTCTTCCACTAGGTGAAAAAAATTAATGGGAAGGAAAGGGCAGATGCTTTCAGGCATACATTGCTTTAACACTTTTTGTAAAACAATTTTAATATTAAGCTTGAAAGTCGGTCTGAATTTTCGTTAGCAAGAAACGTTAGCATTCGGTTCGTTTAGCAAGAATATCTCAAGAGATAAGATCAATAAGATTCAAGTCATCAACAATTCTAACGTCTGCAATATGGCCAGAGTATGTGTCAAGGAATATAGCAAACTTTTCATCTTGGCAACTGCGTATGATACTTTTTTCTGAAAATAGATGTGCCTTTACATTCTATATTACAGTTGTAAACTTTCCTACCAAATGAGTTGTTATATTTGGATGTTTTTGTATTTGGATACTGGCAATCGGAAGAGTTTCTGGTTATTATTCAGAATGGTTTTGAACGGAATTTTATCAAAAACATGTTGTTGAAATAAATTAAATTAGGGGGCACGGCGGGGTTAATTTATTTATACTTTGCTTGGTAAGATCTTAAATAAGGATTTTTAAAGTGATATTTTTCTTGCGTCATTAAAACTTATGACGCAAGAAAAATATCACTTTTGATTTTGATTTTGATTTAGAGAAATTTTGGCATTGTTTATTTTTAAAGGAGAAAATAAGATTTTTAATAGGTTTCCAAGAAAAATTACTACTAAAAGAGTTCTCTAGTGCCTTGAAATCTTTAAAGAAGTAAACAAAACATGTATAAGTTCTAATTTTTGTTTCACTGATACTCTATAACTTCTATTAGTTTTCTTTTAAGTGTTATGAAAATATTGATAAGTGTCAGTGGATTCAGGGTGGATTCAGTAATTGGCTATTATTGAAAAGATAAGGTATGATTGTTTTAAAATGTATCATGTACCTATTTTCTCTTAGAAGTCTTTCTTCTTGGTAATAGATACAGTCTATAATATGAATAGAGAGTTGATTGAAGCTATGTATATAAAATTGATGGAATTGAGCATTGTAAAGATAAGATGTTTGGTCATACTTTTAATATCGTCGCGGTGCTGATTAATTCTAATATTTATAGTGTTGATTGTTTGTCCTACATATTTCACGTTGTAAAGAGTGGATTCAGGTTCATAAGGTTAACAACTGCATTTTCTACGAGATAAATGTAATTGTTAACCTTACAAGTTGGCCAAGGATTGTTATTGGTATCAATATTTTTTTCAGAAATTTGTGGACATCTTTTATTAGAATATTTTTTTAAAAATTCACAGCATTATTTACGTTGATAAGGGGAATTGATTAATTTCTAGGGTGGAATGGACGATGGCGTGTAAAAGATGATCCAATGAAAAGCTATCAGGTGATGATGAATTAATGTATATACAGATATCCAGACAGCCAAACTTTATTCTTCCTTAACAGTGGTTCAATGATCATTTTTCACCATGTCTTTCCTCAATAAAACCTGTGAGAAAGAATGCCAGTGGATCGATAGCTAGCATACTTTCTCCTCTTCTGCTCGTCTAAAAGTTGGGATTCCCACTCGGTTGCTTGCAGACAACCTAGTACAACTGTTTCTTTGCTGACAGATTTATCTCTTTGTGTCTAGGCAACAGAGTACGGAGGAGTTTCTATTGACCACCATCCATCTGTACTGTGGCAAATCGACTAGGCTTGCTTATTAGATGTTTAACTATTGTTATTTAAGATTTTTTTTTTTTTTTAGTTGTCTTCAGTATCATCAGTAATTCATTAAAAATTTAAAGCAAGACTTTCCTTTCTTAAGGAAAGGTTAAAAATAGGGAACATTAACAGACCCTGTCTTAATGAAAAAAGCAAGCATTCAAATGCTAAAATATTTAAATATTTAATGCAAAAATATTTTATTCAGTGTTTGTAATTCGTTAAATAAGAAATGAGAACTTTTGGCAGCAAGGTTTCGATTTATATTGTTTTATTTATTTATTTATTTATAATTATAACAGAAGAGACTCAACTCTTTTGGTTATCAAGACATTAGCCTTTGTCAAATGTTTGTTTCAAGAATCCATTACATATTTTTATGAGTTTGCCGAAAACTTGTTTAATTTTAAAATTTCACACAATAAAGTGTTTGTGGCTAGAATAATGCATTAAGATGCTGAAATTAATTAAATTAGATTCAACATATATTTGTGAACAAATATGTTTACACATTACCGTTAAAAAATCGACGAAGAGAATCAATTAATTAATTAATTAGTTTTGCGCTTTGTTAATGCAGAAGTGGAATGATTACATGCTTTACATTTAAGATATATATATACGTTCCTAGTATCCATAAAGTTTCTTTACAGTTTCAAAAATTTATTACAAAGGCAAATGAAAAAGACATATAAGTGAAAATTATCACATCATGTGGCATATATAATTAAGTTTTTTTGCCTCATTTAATTTAATGCCTCTCTATATCAGGAGTCTCCAAACTTCCCAGTCTTAGGGCCATACTGTTTACTCCAGTAAGTACCAAGGGTCAAAACTTTTTAATTTTTCTGCCATTATCTATAATTTCTAGACTAGTCGCCGAGTACGCTCTCTGAGCGAGCATACGCTGCTAAATAATTCGCTGGTTCAATTACTATTGTGTGTATCGATACGACCGTGACACTTGACGACATATAGTGGTTAAAAGCGGAAATAGGTAGGTATAACTAGCGAGGGTAACAGCGGGATGTTCACTAGTTTATAATGTTAGTGGGATTCATTTCAATTATTTGTTAGTTGTTATGCTTAAGTTAAATTTTCTGCGTATTATGCTTGTTATTAAGCTTTACCTAGCAAGTAAATAAAACCGAGTTATTATCATTCTGTGTTTTTTTTATCCAACTGATTACAGCAACAATATGCTATTCGCTGTCGCGGGCCGGATTGATGACACTGGCGGGCCGCAGTAGACCCCTGCTCTATATGATTGTCATTAGTTGCATTAAGATGATACTCGATTGTTACTCGATTTCTTGCCATATTTGCTGTAGCATACACTCATCAATGGTGGCAATGTCATTAGTGATCCTCTGCTTTAGATTAGTCATACCCTATAGCTCTGTTTTATACACTATATCTTTAACATAACCTCAAAGATGTCGAAGGGAGTGATATGTGATGTAAGTGGTATCCACGATTATGTTAAAGATATCGTGTACCAAACAAAGTGACTCATCTAAATAGGAGATCACTGATGGCAATGCCACCATTGATAAAGGTATGCTATAGCGAACATGTCATTACACATCAACTTCGGATCTTGGGGTAATCTTTTTCCCGATTCTTACTTCTGAAAGTAATGCAAAAGGAGTTTTCTTCATTGTCGAACTTGGTGTTCAATTATGTAAAAAAAAATTCAACTATTTGTTTCTAATTCCAAAGTTTTTTTTATGCAAGTAAAACATAATTGTTTCCTGCAAATGGAGCATAATTTTTTTCCAGGAATGGCATCAATATAACGTTAGGTCTTGTAGACTTATCTTGAACAATACATAGAACACATTAATATTGTTCTAATTAATAACGAGGAAAATTGAATTAACTTCATTTTTGTAGGAAATGTCTTATGTTTAAAATATACTGTTGGCATTTTACTTTGTAAATTTCCCATTAAGAAATTAATCTCTGTGTTTTGATTTAAAAATCCAATAAATGTCCAAAACAATTTAAGTCGCAATCAGAGTTATTGATAGTTAATTTAACGCTGCCAATTTCTTTGCATTTCATACTAAAGCACTTAAACGTTTAAATTTTATTCCTAAACATATTTCTTGTTACAGAATATTCAGGATACTAGATTGTTAGTTAAAAGCAGAAACGTAAATCTTTGTTTATTTGATCGGTTAAAAATTTATCTTCTGACAAAATTGTTTGATTGCTTACTTCATCTGTTTAAAATCATTTTCTGGAAACTGTTTTGATTAAATAAGAATCCATCATCTCATTAATTTATTGATTAACATTGGATTTATGGTAACTACTCTATAATTAACATCAATATATCTTTAAAAAATATCATAGAGAGAACTTTCAAGTGCAAAGTTTAGAAGTTTAGTTAATAGTTACCTTTTTATTTTCCTTTTATATATATAAAATTACTATAGGAATACATGGAAAAGAGAAGATTCAATTCAATTAGTTAAAGATTATTAGAAGATTTGCAGCTTTTCGTAGTTTAAAAAGTTTGAGATAGCAAAAACGTAAAATATATGCAAACCAATATTTTAATAAATTATAAACCTCAGGAAATGTCGTTTGTCCATATTTCTTTGCGTTCCTGTTTCTTTGTAATTTTATCTTTTAATTGATTGAAATCATTAAAGTAAAAAAATATTCTAAAACTATGTTAACAATTTTTGTATTTTCTCAAATACATTTTCTGTCTAACTATTCAAAAAGACTCTTTTCTTCGCTGGATATCAAGCAACATACTACAATGTTAAGCAAATCCAAAATAGAAGTCTATAATAGGTAAAAAGAATTTAGGAAGAAATTAAAAAAATATTTATTAAACCTAGAAAATTAACTGGTCACATTGTATGGATAGTATCGGGAGGAATTCAACAACTTTTTCTAAATCTGCAGTATTAAGCAACAGATTGTCAAAATTACTTCTCAATAAAAAAAGTAATCATTTACTTTCGATTACTTTATGAGTAATAATAAGTTTAATTTGACAATGAGTAATTTAAGAACTTGCATTTTTATCATACTCATTTTCCGTCATTTTTATTATCCAAAGTATTTTGATTTTATTTACCCCTCTGTAACAATTTTATTATATACTCTTTTCTATTTTGTTTTCTACGTTGTTATGGATGAAATTAAGTTATTTTTATTTATTAATTAATTATTTATTAATTAATTTTATTTATTAATTATTTTTATTGTTTAAATATTAATTTTTTTTTTTTTTTTATATTTTTGTAAAAAATCTATCTGTTGGAGTGTTGATAAGAACTTTTTCTTAATTCAAATGATCAGCATATTACATCTTAATAATAAGCATTATTACATCTTAATATAATACTAATACCTCGATTTAAGCGAACTTGGATTGACTCAGTTCTCGATTTTTTGTTTGGCAATCCTGCTCTGATACATATTAGAAGCGTTGCTATTCAGTTATTAAAACAATCTTGTGATTCAATTAATTCATCTATTCTATTAGTACAGTTTAGTAGTACTATTAGTACAGTTATTACTATTAGTACAGTTAGCAAGTTTGGCTTATAAAATTCGTTTATTCTAGTGTGTTTTTTTTTGCAATAGAAAATCTTCAAAATAATCATTTCATCGTAATTTATTTTTTTTTAATTGTAAATTTTTGAATGAGGGAAAAAGTGGAAACTTAAAAGTTGAAAGGAAAATGGCTTGTCTTCAAAATTAATGTGAAATATTTTTAGAGCATGGAAAATTTTAATAGTAGTAAAGGGTAGAGGATTTACTGTATAAGAACTGCAATTTTATTGAATATTTTTCCTATTCTCTTCTGTGTGTGTGTGTGTGTGTGTGTGTGTGTGTGTGTGTGTGTGTGTGTGTGTGTGTGTGTGTGTGTGTGTGTGTGTGTGTGTGTGTGTGTGAGTGTGTGTGAGAGAGAGAGAGAGAGAGAGAGTTTACTTCGGAACGCAAGAACTAAAGCAGCATAAAAGTGGATGAACATAGTAAATCTATCGACCAAAACGTTCTTCCTTTTGGCTCGGAGAAGAAAGTGCGACTTCTTCGTGGTGAATTACTCCATAGTCTGGAATTGATCGTAATATATATAAAGCATGTGTCCTTTTGGTGAAGAACGACCTCAGCTTAACGCGAAAACAGCTACTTTGAGAAAACAATTGACTTTTTTTTCTTCCTAAAAACCTGAGTAACATCAAAGCTGACAGACGTGAGATTTCCACTTTCATTAATTCCCTGAAGCACCGCCATCATCTCTTTCTGAACTAAGCTATATCGTATTTTTGATAATATATATATGAAAACTTCTTGTCTTCAGAATCATGCAGTCTTGGAATTTCAGTACTAAGAAAAATTGAGATAAATAGAAGTTAAAAAAAAAACAAAGAAAAAAACAGATTTTGTTGGTTTCGTTGAATTCGAAATTTTAGATTCATTATCCTAAGTTTCAATGTCTTCTCAAACATAGAATGCATTTTAAAATAAAGTCTAATTTATAGATAATCAATCATTTATGTACTTCTATAAGTTTTTTGTAGAATCTGAAACTTTCATAAAGATGAAAAAATTACAGATATTATTGTATACTTCTGTTCCAAAATCTTCCGACATAAAATTTGTGTTTCCAAGGTTAGTATTTGTTATTGAAATAATCTGAAAAGCAAATTCTAAATAAGAAATGAAACTATTGAAAAATGCGTTTTGAAGTGGAAAGTAAGCGTTACGAGTAAAGCATGCTGAGGTAAGGTAGGACGTATATTAAACACATATCAACAGTGAATCAAAGAACTGCTGAACAACCTTTAGTTCTCTCCTTTTTAAAGAGGACGAATGCCACTGCTATCACAGACGCGCGAAGAAATCAACTATCACTATACGTTTAATGTTTTTCTTTTAAATAGCTGATTATTGTATACTGAAACATATTAGCAACTAGTTTTGTGACTTTCATTTTAATCAAAGTCATACTTTAAGGAAATTTTATATAACTTTAATTCGTCAGGTTCAAACATTTTTATTGCGAGAAGCACGCACACAAGTGACATGGTTTGTTGAGCCCCTATATCTGCTGTAACAATAATGACATTTGCCATCGCGGAGCTCATTTCGTGTGCTGTCCCTGATGGCTTTTCTCGGCACGACTGGACTGTGGTGGAGTAATTTCATTATTTTGAAATGATTATTACTGCTCTATAGCGGAGACACTATACAGCAGTGACGAATTGCGATTTATTTTGGGTTCTGATAACAGCCATGTCAGTGCTTGGGGGCTCCGTGGTGAATTCTTCAATGCTGCCTATTGTTTGGATTGATACATTTCATCCACAACTGGTTTGATGGTGTCACCCGACATTCAAATCCCTTTAGTAGTAATCCATGGCACCATGGCAATCCAGCTGCACGTTCTTTACATCCGTCAGTAATATTTACTGCCTCTCATGACTGTGCTTTCAGGGACCATTCTCAAACAGACTAATGATCAACCAGGTGCAGCGAAGGTGTCACAGAGCTACCTCACCAATACTAACGCACTATCCCATATTTGTTACTGATTGAAAATTTGTAGGGAGAAACTGGTTCAATATGTTGGGCAGGTTAGATGTTTATTGGAGTTATAGGTCTACTTTCAGCAATGGTATAATAAGATGTCGCAGGGCACCATAAGAAACCTGTGTAATCAATATTCCATTGTGCATTCAAGTTAAAGGTGGCACAACGAGGTAATGAACTATTATTTCTTTGGGAGCTTTTATTGTAATGAATGACTTTTTTGCTTTAATTTTTGTAATCACTCACTTATATCAATGTTACAAACGTTATGTGTCGGTTTTAGCGATTCCGTACTGGTGTGCTAATATTTACGGCGCTGAGTGTGTTTTGTCTAATATAAAAACTTATTAAAATGGCAAAATTACAACTAATTGGGGTCATATACAAATTGAGAATGACCTAAACAAATGAATTCCTTCAATTAAAAATTGTGAGTTTTCCTCTTAGCAGTTTTCATGAATATTTCAACTCGACTATCAAATGATTTATTTAGGCTGAGAATCACAAGATTATTCTGGGTAAAATCTTGCATAACATAATATTTATCAATGAGCGACTAATTATTTAAAGATGTAATAACAAGTAATTGTGAATATTTTCTCACGTTTCGTATTTGATATCAGCTCATGGAGCAAGGCAATTAATGCATGTATTATATGAAAGTTTAATAATCTTAAATTTAGTAATCGTGAATTTTGCAATATTCATCAAAGAGTATTTTAGTTTTAAACCTATATCGACTAAAAGAGTTTATGCCTTTTGGAAACTTTAATTTATAAGGCAAGTTTTATACTTAAAACGGCGTAATGTATTTTGAAACGATGCATAAAGGTTCTTTTATTTTCTGATTAAACGGATTTACGCGTCTCCTATAGGGTCTTACTCATCTTTACTCTGATTCTATTTTTATATTTGTTCGAAGAATTTATGAAAATTTGGATTGATGTCCATGTAAGTGAAAATAGTTGAAGCATCTGCTCTGATAGTTGAGTCAAGCTCTGATTTTATGCCGATACCAATTAAACAAATTTATGTATCTTGAAATGATGCCTGCAGACCATATTCTGTGAACATGCTGAAATAACATGGTAAGTCAATGAGAATTGTGCATTTTTCGAAAGAACATACATTAGAGAGTTATGTTTCTGTAATGCATAATACACCTAGTTTTCAAATAGTTTAATTTATAAACAAATAGCATTTTGGCATTTCCACATTCTTATTTCACAACTTTCGATATTTTATATAATTTGATTCGTCATTTTGTTTTTCCCACTCATGATAAAAGCAACTTAGCAGATCAGGGAAACGCATTCCGTGTATCGGACGCATGTCGGAGAAATAATATAAGATGCAAAAATATATCGTTCTGCAGTAAGAGTTATGCACACAAGTAAAATAAATTCATTTTAAGTTCTGAAATAATTATATACATTTATATAAATTAATTAAATAAACTTTGCTTTTTAAACTAAAATAAAAAACAGCATTTAAGTGAAACTTAAATATACAAATTTCAGCAATAATAAGGATTTGTTAAAAATTAAATAGCAATTTTCCTCATCACCTTCATCAATAATAATGGAAAAAATTCGCGTGATTTGGAATCACAGTTTAATCTACAGGACACAATAACTATATGCGAGTGGTAGAACGGCTGTCACAATTTTTGGATAGTGTTGTATCAAAATCATGTTCATTTTTGGGTAGTGTTGTTCACTGTATATATATTATTGTTTTCTGTCAATGAAAATGTGTGAGAGATAAAATTACACTCTTGAGTGTTGGAAGTAGTTCTTGTTAAGATTAATTAATAACTTTTAGAGAACTATAATATTTCAGATGTGATCTAATATTCTATTTTAAGATGGTCTTTATCTTTAGATAGAATTAGATATCTTTATCTTTAAATAGACACTGTGAGCTTATTTTATTACAGTGTCATGTATTTAATATTCTTTTTTAAAGTTAATTAAACAAAAAAAAAAAAAAAGCTCAGTAAGATAAGTTATTTCAAAAATTAAACTCGTTATAATTATCTCATTAAGGAATTTTACAAGAGCATTAAGAAAGTAGTTCTTTTAAATGTGGCAGCGAATTCAAGTAAATGATCAATAGTACAGTATCTAGGAAAAAGAAATATTGTACAAACATTATCTATTTATGACTTTCTTGTTTTTCGGAAAGGATTTCACTTGATTATATTTAGTAATTACTATGCTAAAATATTCTTTGTAGAAGGAAAAGGAATTATTCTTGAAAAATATTTATTTCTGTTGCGAATTTAATAAAATAAAAATATGCCAATTAGTTCTAGTGAGCAAAGAAAGCATACTGCAAATTTTAACAGAGCTGTAAATAAACTACCACAATATGGCTCTAATCCCTATCGATATCAATGAGATATCATTTCATAGAGTCACTACTACGACTTTGTTCTAATCAATTAGTTCCAGAATCAATTGTAGTCTCAGAAAATGACGAACAACTCCTTAAAAGTATAACGGCACCCTAGGTATACGTCATCTATGTAATACGTTCGATTTGATATAAATCCAGTTCGGATGCAAAAATTGTGTTTGATATATCTCTTTTTGGAATACGACAGGCGTGCATCATAAATTTTGCAGAGAAATCTCCCCCCCCCCAACAAAGCTCAAACAAGCTCTAACAGCCTTATCTGAAATGACCAGATAAGGTCACATTTTGGAAACATTCAGAAGAGAAGGCAGAAGAAAAAATTCTTTGAACAAATTTTTAGTCAAAATCAAACCTCATGAATCTCACCCGATTCCAAGGAAAAGAAATCAAATTCGGTAAATTTTCATTTATGTATGCATATCTTCTAAAGGCTTTTTTTTTTTTTTTGTTGATGTAATTTAGAGCTATAAATAAAAATTATAAAAAAATGGGGAGATGTATATTGATGAAGCGGTATAAATTATTTTATATCCCCCCCCTGAATGTATAATAGGCCAATAACAATCGAAATTTTTGCATAAGAATGGATTAATCTTTATCCTTTTATTGTTGTTGTTCTAATGCAGTTGGCAATACAGAAACATTTAATCTTTATGCCATAAGCAAGGGCTACACAGCTGTTACCCATTGAGCACTACACAGGGGGCGTGTACCACTACCCTCGCAACGCTCTTAAATTACCGTTTAAAGTGGATTCCGAACCCCTACAAGCATCCATGCGACCACCGGGACTCGAACACGAGGCCTATGGTACCGAGCGCCAGATTGGTACCAGCATCCCTTTATTTCTAATGGGAGAAATTCACTTGGTATTAGTTCAAGAATTTGGAATGGACTACTGATGTACACCACAGTTGTACTGATGTACACCACAGTTGTACTGATGTACTGATGTCACAGAGTCACATAACTGTAGTCGGACCTACTGCATTTTCTTTACTTTGCTCATATGTGCCACAATTATAGGCCACTCAAGAAGTCCTTCCATTTTTCTAATTCTTTGAAACATCACTAGTGGGGTTGTGAAGATAAGCTGTACGTGTAGTTAACTAGAAACTTTTCTGAAGATAGCTGCCAAACATTCTTTGAAAAAAAATCAGATTTCGTATACATAAATTTTATTAAAATTTTACAAAAATAAAGTTGTTTGAATATCTTGGGAAACTGTTGAATCGTTGTTTTTTTCATAACAAAGAAAAAACAACGATGCATGCCGTATTCTAATTCATCCATAAATAGAGAAAAATGACTCAAGCTTTTGTTTTCATATTTTTCAACAAATTCGCGATCAAAAAATGTATTTCATTTTGAACACAATGGCATTAAAAAAATCTCAGTCGACCCATCTCTCGCGAAAATCTCAGTCGAAATATACAACAGTAACCGAAGCACAGAAACAGCAGTAGGGTGAATCACTTCATGAAAATTGCGGAAAGATATTCTTAAACATTTATTTAAAAGTTTTCAAGCATTCAAAACACGTAGACGATCATGAAAAGTTGCAGTATGAATGAAATAAGTATTCCTGTAAAAATTACGCTGCTGTATAAAATGAAGTATGAATGAAAACGTGACTCATATTTTCTTAAGATTCAGCTACTCTTTTTCTACATATTTTATTTCACTCGTGCGTCTAAAAATTTCTTCCCTTTTATTTCATTCTTACTCTTTGATTTGTGAAGACTTTTCTATTTTAGAAGTTGGTTTTGGCAGGTTATGAAGCATAATTGTTTGCAATGTATTTTAATATAATGAATTATTGGTTTAAATGGTATATATAAACTCGTTAAACCTTTTATATTTTCAAAAGATATTATTTAATATATTCATTTAAAATTGCACACAAAGACATATACACGCACATATATAGGATTATTGTGCAAAAATAAAATGTAAATTGCAATAAAAAAATGTTCTATTAGTAGGACGGACCTACAGTTTGCAAATTAATATTCATGTAATACGAGATTTTGTGTCACATGGAAAAAAATGTTTTCTTCAAATTCTCGATAATATAGGACTCTGCCGCTGCTTCGGAAAGATACAAAAAAGAGGTAATAGTTGTGAAATGAGGCATTTATTTTAGTATGACTACAGCTGCAAATAAGAAGTCGCAACATTATATCAACGGGAGCAGTCGAATAGTATATCAAAGGGAATGACTGCGACTTCCTGCCATATGCATCTATCGGTGCTGATAAAGACAGGGAATTTCCCCTACTGACCCGTGATTAGAGGCAGCCCTACAACCAAAAATTACAAGGCGTTATCTAGTGATCTTGGAGGGCATTCATATCTGGTATGGCTGCTCAAAAGGCGATCGCTACCAACGCTGACCGTAGTAACTGCTTCACTTGAAATGCTTTGTACGATGGAGCTCCCTTTGTGCATGAAACTTGTCATGTCCATTTCATTGCTTTTCTGTAGGTTAGGATGAACAATGGCACTTAATAATATATTATAATGCCATACATTTATTATGATGCAAGTTACAAGGCAGTGACACAAGACTTTCAAAGAACAAATAACCGATCTTGAACAATACGGTAAAATCCACAACACACATTGACTCTTTCTGATTTTCTGGTACATCAACGTAAAAGTTGCTAGTAATAAACTAATTTTGAGAATTAAGTTTTTCATTTAGCTATAAATATACCCATCCGTCCAGAAAAGGCTAAATACCCAAATGACATCTTTCTTCATTTTCGAAAAGGCACAATGTGCTAATGTTTCGCGTTCTAGTCCATCCTCTGGTAGTAGTCGCTAAACATGTTAGGTTTTCTAATGTCATTTGAAGGGCTTTACAAACTGTAGTTACAGTATGTCTTATTCACGTCATATGTAGCCAGATGAAAAATTTTCAATTGACACGAATAGGTACCATGTGACTTTTACAATTACAACAACATCATGCACCATAATTATTTTTGCGCATTGAAAATAGGCATGCAGTAATCATTCATGTTTTTGTATCCGAATTTTAGCGTTGTTTGAGCGTTATGCAAATACCAAATCAATGGAATTATGTGTACTAGTGCCCTCTGTTGTTGTGATTTTGAACTAATATTTCCTTTTCATGTCTTATAAAATTCGGTACCACGATAAATATTAATTTGCAAACTGCATTTCTCCCCTCACATCTCTTTTTATCGCGTACTTTTGCGCCGAATTTTTGAAATGACTTGATTATTTACCTAAAAATCTTTCTTACTTAAAAATTGTTATTTGTCGCTGCATCAGAGTGATTTACTTCTGTTTAACAACTTCTTAAAATTTCAAGCGATTCTTATATTTCCTTTTGATGTCTTTACAACGAAGACATTATTATTAGTTGTTTTTTAAATGTACTAAACAAATGCTTGAATATTCATTTCAAAGCAAATAAAATCATGAGAAAGACTGAGGGAACAATTAAAGATGAGACACGTGTTCCAAGCTTAAAAAGAAAAGGGAGAACTAAAAAGCAGATGGCATACAAAATCCGATGGAACAGGCTTAATGATACAAAATCATTTTGGAAAGATTCATTAATTAAAAAAAAACTAATCGTTGAGCTTATAAAAAAATTCAACCGCTTTTTGGATTTTTATGGATTTAGCTTCCTTTTCCTATTTCCCCCTCGTTATACTGCCAACCTCACACTTCGCCATAACATGGCTTAAAGCAGTATTTATACAAAAAAATCATGTTAATCCTTTACTTTTGTGTAATAGCATAAGAATAAAATTTTATCGAGAGAGATAGTTCAACAAAGATCAACTGTACAAGATGTTGTAACAAAAAATTATTCCCTTCTTGTAGTTGTTAGGAATAATGCTATCGTATCAACAAACCATCTCTGAAGGACAAAAATTAGCATGTGACTTTTCGAGAGCTGTTGCAATCTCCCCTTTAATTCATAAAACACCTTTTCAACTGCTAAAACTTGTCTCTTGCTGAGATATTTCATATGTCTTCAGAAAGCTTTTTCTAGTTTCTGATCATCAGTTGAAATAGTCAGCAGTGTATATAGACAGCTGACTGATTTTGGAAAGTATTATGCAGGCCAGCTCATCAAATATCTTTCTAATTTCCTATCAATTAAACAGCTGTAAAAACTCATCTCTTACACAGATATTTCATAAATAGCTTTCGAAAGAAAAAATAGAAATCCATTTTGCACAAACCATTTTCATACAATTCATGTTCATATATCAATTTTCTATTGTATTTTTAATTAACAAAAATTGTTTTCCTCTTAATGTGAATGAATACGCCATTAAAATAATGGAAATTAATTAATACTTACTGTATATTATTTTTAGTTTAAGGATTTATTCAAAATAAATAGTTTTAAAAACGCTGCAAAAGACGTGATAATGTAATAATATTTACGAAGTCATTATTGAAGCCTTCAAATCTTTAATACAAATAGTTTTCATTAAACCTCATACTATATTCTTCACCAGAACTTCATTTTTAAATAAACAATGATTTTTTTAAATGAATAGTTATTTTCCTTTCAAATTCTATCTGCATTCCTAGATCAGAAACTTAAGATAAAAGTGCGAGCTTATAAGCGCGAGCTTATAAGCGCATAACGTAACCGAAATTGCTTTTAAGTGTAATTATTGTTAGCCAAAGTAGTGACAAAGTCGCACCAGGAAGAGCTTCCCTTTAATGACTCAGTTAAGTAATGGAAAAACTTCTATTCCACACACTTAGGTAGCAATCTTGTGTAGTGCATCCGTTAAAGGTTCTTATATTATTAAGTGCAATAATAAAACCCATTTAAGTGCAGCTCACCCGACGTGATATCATAAAGCTTGCTATCAGTTTGCTTCGAAAAATGGAAGTGTCTATGATTCTGAGGAAACTTCTTTTATTGCTTCTCAAAATGGATACTTTAGCCTCAGGATTTCTAAAATCGGTGTTCATTAATGTTTTAGGGGAATGCCACTTTTATGCAAGAGAAAAAGCAGAATATCAGCGATTTGTATTATGGAAGAGATGAAAATTTATGGTTTAGATAATCGAATCCTTTTTAAGCATTTCAATTAAATTAGTTAATTCCATTACATAGCTTCTTTCTTTAAAGAAGATTTCTAATAGAACTTCCATATCATGAATTAAATTAAAACATAAAGGAAGATTTTAGAATTCCAAGAAATGAATCTCAGATATAAATTGCCAACCAAGAATTATATTTGGTTATTTTATCATTTTAAATTTTATTTGCAAGAGTATTTCTTAAAGTAAAATATTTCTTGTCTTGGAGTAATAGCCGATTATTTTACAAATATACTGTTCAGTTTTGTAAGGTTGGCGGAAAGCAGAAAATAAGGCATGAGTTCGCCGATAAAAGAGAGTGCCAAAACAGTACCCACATTAAGAAAACATTTTTGTTTTGTTACGAATATTACTTAATGCGACTTGATTCATTATTTTTACAAAAGAGGAAAACTTCAAACACTTTTAATGTGTTTCCTTGAAATTCACAACAAACAGTTTGAATTTTTGTCAAAGCTAAACAACTCGGTGAAGCTGATTTAGGAAAACTTACAAAAGAATCACAAATTGATTTCGGCTACAATGGAATTTAAGACATTAATGGAAAGGCATTGTAGGGGTAACCAAATCCATTTTGAAATTTATTATCAAGAGAAAATTAAGCTGACATTCTGACGTATAGGACACGATAATATTATAATTTAACGAAGTTATTCTCAATTTTGAGCATATCAATAGGAATGCTTCTAACTTTTTCTAAGAATGAAGTTGGAACTCTTCTTAAAAATGTAGTCATTTTTGAAGAAAAGCAACTAGTCAATTTGCCACTGATAATCGAAAATATTATTGGTATTGGAAAGTAAATTTATATTTATATAATAATACAATTTTTTTCGCTATTATCTTTATTAGAACAATAAAATATTTTTAAGATCATCTCGAATTTCTCTTTTTAGAGTGATAAGGCTGCCAATAAATGATTTATTGACTTGTCGTCGCTGCAGTTTTGATTCGATGTTTTAAGTCAAAACAGTTCTAAAACTTTTAGATTGTGTATGGTTTTTTTTTTTGTTTTTTCAAGCGATTAATATGAATTCGAATACAAGATAAATTTACATTAATTTGCCATAAAAATTAATGTACCAAGAGGTAATTATAAAAGCCGATTGAAATTTTTCATGCGTTTGTAACGTTGATATAAAAAGTGATTCAAAATAAAAGATTATTTATTGCAGGAAAACTCAATGAAATGCAGGGTACATCACCTTGTTGTGCCACTCATAACTTTAATGCACGATGCAATACGATTAATATTGAATTATATGTGTTTCTTGTAGTGTTCTACGACATCTCATTCCACCGTTTCTGTAAACCTGCTTCTAAATTGATGACATTTCAATACTATTTTCAATAGGTGACAAATCTAGGGATTATTTGAACCAACGATTATTGCTTGTTCCTTGATCTCTAATTATGTATTTCAATTGTTATCTGAATATCAATCTAAGCTTCATCTCCTTAAAATGATCTCAAATTTCACATAGTGAAAGATTTATTTTTACTTGAAATATTCAAATGCCTGTAAATTGTGGGAAATTCAATGTTTTAATTAAATGTTATGGAATTTTTCTTCTGAATATATTGACTTTCTCTTATTTTTAAAAGCAATATTTTCGAAACTAAACTAATCTAGCTGTAAAGTTTAAGGCTATGATACAAAATACTCGCAGAAGTCTTTTTAGCATACAGCAGCAATCTGTAGTTGGTAAACTACAAAATTAGAACATACTCTCTTTTATAGAATAGAACTCTTTTAGTCATCTTATATTCTCTAGAAGGGTTTAAAAATCAAATCAGGTACTTTCTGAAATAACTTTGCTTTAACGGTAAATAGATTTTTCTGTCGATAAGTAATATGCGGCTGTAGAAAAAATGAAATATAACCAAAAAGCAGATTCTTATCACATTATAAATATAAGTAAAAAGTAAAATATCTACGATAAAGACGAATACTGGTCTTGATCTGGTTGAAACAGATTACGTTTGACAAGGTTTCTTTGTTTCTTTCTGAAATTCGTTTGATATTTTTATCGATGATCTAGAAGTAGACGCTTTTTTTCGTGCCATCCAATGTTTATCGATAAATAAGGGCACATAAAAATTATCCTATTCTTAAACATATTTTTTGGAGTAAAAAGAGAAGAAAAAAATGATTTCATGTATCTTTTTTATACTGTAAACATGTTACATGTTATGTATTCGAATTCAACACTTCATTAAAATTCATAATTGAACTAAATATTTGAAAGCCTTTCTTTTTATTTTTCCTTCCACCAAAACCAGATCAGCAGAGCACGTTACCAAATGCACTATACGACAAACGACCTCATCAAGGTTTTTCTGAAAATTGAAATAAATTTAATAATAAGAATCTCTGGAATGTTATAAGGTTTAGTTAAATGTGTAATAATAATCTTTGGTTAATAATCTTAATTTTAATACATAATAATCTTAATAACCTGTGGCCTATTTTTCTTGTGAACTTACTACATACTGAAACACTCTGAACTTTAATCTCATATATCGATCTTCATTTTTAAATGAAGATCGATATATTGGTTTCTGGAACAAAATAAAGAAGGAAGTTTTATTCTTAGTTCAGATGAAATCGATTGTAATAAAAAATATGTTAATTCGTTTGTCCTAAAATATTTACTAGTTTCAAAAGTTCACTGATTGTATTTTCAAGTATGTTTTTAGCATATTGTAGTTATTAATGATCAATAATTAAAATTTTCTCTTCTAAATAAAATTACGTAAGAATCTGATGACTGGAGGAGCATTGTCACTCAGAAGGTCTGAGTTCAAATCCTGGAAGAATTGTAGAAGTCACTGATGCAAACTTCGTTATAATAGCACTCACATAATTCATGAAACTATTCTTAGTTATTAGATATTATTTTTCAGACTGAATTAGATTTTTTCTCCGGCAGAAATCGAGTGTTCTTCGAATTTTCATTTCATTTCAGGTAAATAATTCAAGTACATTTATTTGCTTCCTCTTTGCCAAGTAATTTACCTTTGAAGTCTAAATAACATAGTAAAAGATATCTCGTAATTCTCAAAAAGAAAGAGAGAGAGAGCTGTAATAATCGAAATTTTTAAAAATATAGAACTTTAACATGAAAAATTAGGACGCTATCCGGGTTGGAGACCTACAGGTAGTTAAATTTCATGGAGCATACCAGGCATAAAGGAATTTCATTTCCTGTAGTTGCAAATTTAGTAAAAAGTTGACAGAGCATGATCAATTGCCCAGAAGTTAGTAATTAACCAGAAAATATTTAAATTACAAAGAAAAACTTAAAAAAAATTAAAACAAATATAAAAACTTCAAAATTAAAGTAATGTTTTCCGAAGTCTTTTGAAAGTCATTGTGAAACGTAGTCATCCTGTAAAGTATATCCTGTATTGCAGTATTCTTGTGACCATTAAGGCTGTAATTTCTCCTGTAATATGTCGAATGGCAATGTTTTGAAGTGCATCAAGTTTTTTAAAAATTAATCTTCTGTGAAAGCCTAAACCTGTGGGCCTTACCAAGCCCTGAATCAAACAATTACTTATTATTAACAAAAAAGGCGATATTTGCAGTTTTCCTTTTTTTATATCTATAAATCTGAATTGTTGTAGCTTTTGTTAAAAGGATCGCAATTTGTATTATTTTGCGTACTACATACTTTTAAAAATTATGTTACAACTTTAAAGAAATCCTTATATTTATGAAATATTTCGTTTTGGTTTTTGTTTCTATGCTAAATCTGTACAAGAACGAGCATTGGAGAGTTTCAATAAATCCTTAAATCGAACTACCAATGCTACAAACGGCCAGACGCGAATCCTTCCGCGAACAGCAGCATCCACTAACTCTGTGGATCAATACATGAGCTTCTCCGACTCGATCATTAGCGTCAGAACGAAAGCTGCTTTGCAAAATGATTGAATCGTCGGGTCACGTTAAAAGGGTACGTATTGGATTAATGTTCAATAGTTGATAAACAGCTGTTCATTGCAAGCGAGTTGTTTAAAAAATGCAATATACCCACATTTCGATTCTTTATCAGAGCTAATTACTTTATCGAATCATTAAATGATGAAATGCCACTAATAGCGATTCGTTATCTAAATCAGGCACGATTATCTATAAATACCAGGATAAAAGCGTTTGATCAAGATTTTCATTATCCAAATTCTCAAGGTGCACTGGAAATTTCAGTTTTATTATGCTTTTTTTTTATTGCTGAAAACTAAAAAAAGCATTGTAAAAACTTTTCATCGTGTCAATAAATTGGTAGAATTCAACAATATAGCTTAATATTAGTTTAAACAGAATGTTTGCCTTACATACTTAAAAGTAAAGTGTCAAGAAAATTTTCCAAAAGTTCCTTCCAATTTTCCTTTTATTTCTGAATTATATGTGCATTTGATTATCTAAATCTTTTTCATTCTTGGACTCTTAATTTTCTATCAAAATTTAGCTTGGGATGTACAATAATTTTACAGATAAAATCGTTAAAATGCGCAGTATAGAAGCTGAATCTTCAATTCAACAATATATATGTGAAGCATCATGAAAAGTTAGGTTGATGTCCTAAGTATTTTGCAATGGATTCCATTGCAAGGCTTCTTATGTTATATGTTGATTAGGACTTCTTTGATTTACTATAAAAAGTTAAATTTTATTTTAATTAAGAATTTTTTGTAAAATATATATATGCATTTTTTGTTTCGTTAATCGTATAAAGAGTAATAATATTTCTACTGCTTGGTAGCTTTAATTCTCCAGCCATATACTATATTTCTTATGCATATAAATAAAATTAAAATATTTAAAAAATATGCGCTATACAGTGAATAATAAAAGTATTAACATTTGGATGATTTTATGATAGATTTTCTTGATAGCTGTAAAACTTACAGACTACAGCATTAGAATTTTATTTTTAACTTTTTTTTTTTATACAACTTGCAACTGGACAAGTATTTTCTTCAGAAAAATTTCAGTATAAATGCTATACAATTAAAAATAAACTATATAATAGAAACTATAGTAGATAATTTTATGCGGCAAAAGTATTCTTATATATAAAATAACATCTAACAATTTTCCAAAACTATTTATATTAAAATTTCTTAAGATACCCATTGACAATTTATTATAGCTTCTATATGTTTTATAAAACCTATAATTGTTAGATTCTTTTTCTACATTCTGAGTTTGATGTTCAAAGTGAAAAGTACCTATTTGGTGCTTATAAATCTTTGTTTTATTAATTATAACTGAAATACGTTTAGTTAACTCTTACATAATTCTACATAATTCACCTAAATTGAAAAGTAAAGTGATCTCTTTGGATATTAAAATTAATATTTTAGATCTCCTTGCAACTGAACTATAAAATCTATTGCATTTATGGAAAAATAGGAGATGGATTCCAATCCAGAAGCTGGATTCCACGAATTATCATAGACAATGCACCCGACCATCCGGTCTACTACTACATCCTTGATGCAACTGTTAGATCAAGGCATAATGGCGACATTTAAAACATAAAATGAATATTTCAATCCGTTTTGGGCAAATTGAACGATGCAACACTACCAGTGCGAATGAAATGTTCAATTATGGATTGTAACAGTGAAATTGAATTAGCGCTAGCTGGATTACGACCATCAACTTTGAAATACATATTGTGAAATGCAATAAACTATTTGGCTAGAATGCATTAAAAGCAAGTTCTTCCTAAATACGATCGAATTTCGTGTTCAAGAATGAGTAGCATGTTTTTTACTTTTCAAATGACGATTTATTTTTGTATCATCCATGTGCAATCTTTATCCTAACATGAAAACTCATGGTTTATTGTAGTATTTTTTCTGATTTCTTGAAGACTGGAATCAATCTTGTATTTTTCCATAGATGCAATGTATTTTTTTACATGAATTTGTTTCTACATATATTCTTCAGGAACGTACCTAAACGTGTAAAAACAGAATTCGGTATATTTTCTAAACGGATAGAAGTTCTTGCGAGGCTTTTCTTAAATCTTGGAAAAAACACTTAATTTCGAGTTTTTAATTAATCTTCTTATGAAACTTTTGTGTCTATTACAGTTTACTTTTAAAGTTTACTTCATGCCCTATTTTGAATTTTTTAAATGTTTTCGATGTATTAGTTTTTGTATTCTAAAACAAGGTTTTCCAACATTCTTAGATTATGAAGCCTCACTTGCGTGTTTTTCCATCTTTTCATCGGTTTTTACTTAGTTTAGGATTAACCAAAATTGGTGAAGCATTTGAAAGCCTTAATGCAAGAACAATTCCATATCTAATTCCCGATAATCAAATTAGTCCAGTTTTTGGGCCTATAGCAGAGATTTCAGCTCTACAAATACTTTCATTCGACACATACATATACTTGATGCTAATTTTATTTTCCTCAAGGGATTTTCATCGAGTTTTAAAAACATTTTTAAAAGAGATAGCGATTTATAAGTCTGTTATAAAGGCCTTTCTTTTTTTTATTTGATTTTCCATCGAAACTTTAAATTTAACGTATTCTTTAACAGCAAAAATTATAAATGTATGAATACCTTTGGTATATATTTTATGTGCATCCTAAACTGTTGTATTAAGAAACTGAATTCAGAAAGCACATTAGGAGGTGCATTTTCAGTGGTTTCAAATAAAAGTATTTGAATCGATAAACTAAAAGTGAGGCACTCAAGCATCTGGTTTATTCAAGATATATTGAGAAACACGTTTGCATATAATCGATTTAAAAAGGGAGATGGAAGAAGTAAGCAGCATCCTCATTTTTAATCCTTCAAATCGATAGTTCTGTGGGGAGCGACCCTCAACTGATTTGGGACAATTTTCTATCAATTCAATTAAGTTAAGTACATGAAAAAATTTACAAAAATACTTTGGAACTTTTTGGGTGAACATAAACTCAATTACTAATTCTCACTCTTCTAGTAAGAAATTCTGGTTTTAAATCTAAAACAAGTAATATAAAAAAAACAATTTTAAAAAGTCAATTCCTATTTTTTTTTTTTTCATTATATTGCAGAAAGTCCTTTATAAATAATTTTCATTCATTTTTTTTTTTTAAGTTAGAAAAAATTCTATCTCTCACATACACACTTTCCATCTCTCTCACCAATTCATTCACATGTTTCATTTTCCATTTTGTTCCCTCCTTGATTCAGACTGGAACCCAGAATGAAAAAGAATCTGAAAAGAAATTTTTTTCCAGCGATCTATACGCTTCGCCACTGACGGTATTTATTTCTAAATTTATATCCTGCTAAATATCTTATATAAGAGACATTTTTTCTCCCATATAAAACTAAAATTAATTAATTAAAGAATTCATATTTGAAAAAACTGTATTAACATCCAGTGTCATCCACTACAAGTTTAAAAATTGTATTTGAACTTGAGTGGATGAATAAGAAGTATTTTATGAACGATTTGAAAATTTGAACAAGATATATAAATATATATAGGGAGAGTGTGTACTAATAGTAGGAATTGAAAAAAAGGTACCGATTCCTTTCAATTTGAACATTTATTTGAATGGATTTTTTTAATTTCGCTATTTAATCAAATGTCAAAATGAAAACTATTCTTAGTAGCACAAAATTGTCAGATTATACATCAAATGAAGTTAAAAATGAAAATCAAATGAAAAAAAAAACCGCTAATTATTTATTGCTGTTGCAATTTATTTAAATATTTTTATAGTAACAAATGAAATATTTTTAATGAGTTGTCGATCCATTGCAATACATATGGGTTAATGAATACTAGCTGTAAACTTTTAGCAGATTCTAAATAGTTTAGTTTGTAACTGAAAAAAAGTTTGCTATGCATATATTACTAAGGGAATGAAATTTTCAAACTGAGAAAGAATTCAAAAGAAAGAGTTTTGAGAAAGAGCTCAAAAAGCATTCAAGAAATTTATCTTATTAAGGAGTTCAAAAGTTTAAACCATTTTAGACTACAGAAAAGGAATGAGGAATTGTGTTTAAGATGTTTAATATACATATTTCTATAGGATTGTTAAAAGGTGCATTTAAAATAAATTTTTTTTTTTTTGAAAATAACCTTATTATAAAATAAGCTTTTAATTAAAATACATAAAAAATTAATAAAATAAAAAAGATGAAATAATTTAGCAAATAGTTTACTTTAAACAAGAATTCAAATAATTCTCTTCACAAAATTAACTTCTATTTTATATGCGTAACTTTTTCTAATAGTATACAGGTAATTACTTATTACATAATTTTTTAATGTGCTTTGAACGTTTCGAATGTTATAACACCGACATAAACCGATCAAAACATCAGCTAGATTGTTGCATTCGGTAAATTTAAAAAAAAATTCGAAAGAATGAAATTTTAGTTAGTGCTCTTACTACGAAAGAAGAAATTGGAGCCGCTACGGCTTAAACTTTTGACAAAGCAATCCTACTGTTAGATTTTGTTCTTGCCCACCACGCTTTTATTATTCGGGATTTTAAATTGTAGATGGTTTTTTAAAAAGAAAATTCCTTCGTTTCTTGTTTCGATTAAATTGTATGATGAATTATTTTTCTTTTTTAGTTCATTTTTTTTATGCTTTTTTAACAAAAATTATAAAGTTTTTGAATTATTTTATAACTTTTATTCAAATTTACATATTATCGGTTAAATAATTAAATTAAAAAATTTACAACAATGAGTAACTTTTGTATTTCCATTTTTTATGATTTATATTACAATAAATATATAATTTCAAACTTCACGTTAAATTCGTGTATTAGCAACAATAAGCAATTTACGTATTTGACCTTATACTATTTTGATTAATTTCCTCGCATGCTCTTCATCTTCACAATTGCATCAATATTCACATTTTTTCCAATAAGTTTTGCGCTGACCAACTTTTCTATTTTAAAGGTGGAATATCGGCGAATACTAAAATCTCAAGACGAAGAACGTAAGCCAATCGGAAACCTATTTTCTTGCCACACTCAAGTTCCTATGACAGAATTTATCGAAATTTATTCGACTTCTTTACCCCAGGCTTTTCCTAAACACCGAAAAGATTACCTTTCGACCAGTAGGAAGCCTTATTTTGTTTTACAATGTTTTTAAAACTTAGCCTTTGATGCAGTGGCAACCCTTTATCGCTCCCAGTTTATTCGTTCATTCCCAGATATCTCTTTTCTAGTGACTTGATTCTACTATAATATACTTTTTACCGTTCGGAACGGTTTATACTTTTTTAGCCCTCGTGGGCACAAGATGACCGTAATGCGACAAACCAAACCTATCGCTTTTTCTCTTACATTTTCACAGTTTTTCTCGCCAAAACAGTCTTTATTAATCTTTTTACGTTTATTTAATTATGTATATAATGTAGCGAGAGGCCACCAGAGGTGTTGCAGGAGGCACTGTGTCGTCGAAAGCTAAGTGGAAATGGCAAGCTGAATCAGTTTTCTGCTTGTTTAAAATTATCCTATTCAAAATTCCTGAACATTTTCGAAATCCAAAATGCAAAGTTAGTCCCTCATAAAAGCCTACTTTTGCGTGTGGTTGGATGAATAGGGATATACCAAAAATCTGAAGTAAATCACGTGTTGAAAGAAAATTTTTTTGCATAAGACAGTTTGTTCAATAAAGAATCAATTACGGGCAAAGGTTCTGAATCTGATTTGTCACAGAATTTAGTTTCCGAAAGTCTACACATAAATGCGTTTTTTTTCCTTTCTTTTGGTGCAATATTCTATAGAGCCTTTTAGATACTGACTAACCATTATTCAAATATGTACTCTGTGGTTCTATATTTACTTCACCCAAATCATATTTGTTTTTTGAAAAATCTGATTATATTCATCAGTTTAGAAACTGAGGTCAACCTCCTCATTCTTGAAAATCCGATGATGCATTCTTAATGATGCGATATCGTAAGTATCACTGGGAGGTGCCTCTAATTATTATTTACATCAAAAACATAACTACAAATTATATGAAATTTATAACTTTCATTCACTGCTTAATTTTATCATTGTTACCTTTAACAAAATTCAATTCAGTGTCACAAACATGTTCACAGAAGAATACTTCGCCCATATTTAACATTCCACAAAATTAAGAAAATACACTGCAGAAAGACGAATGGATCGAACACAGCTTTTTTTTTTTTTTTTTTTTTTTTACTGCGAACGAAAAACAAGACAACCAAGGCGATGAGTTGTCACGATGGAGAAACACATAGCATATATTTTTAGGATGGCCCTTTCTTAATTAGAAATAATAATTACTTAAGTTCTACTTAATTTATTCACAAAGATCCAGGTCACGAAATGTACTACAGAAAGTTTATAGAATAATTTGAATCCGAAGCTCCTAATTTTCGATTTTTTTTTTTTTTTTTTTTTTTTTTTTTGTATACAATGCCGAAAAACGTATTCTGCATTATACACTCATGTCCAGAAATTAAGGATAATTCAGAATCACACAGAAATTGAACTCTAAAATAAAAATTTCGCCTATAGAATTATCACACACATCTTGAAGAAGAATACCAACCACCAGAGGAAACCACCAGATGGCGCGGATAGTACGTCACAATGACGAGAGTGTAAGAGAGGGGTATATAAGGAATGGTGGCAAAGAAGTAAAATTGTTCACAAGCGCTTTAAAAGCCTTTCAGTGCAATAACCGCATAGTTATGGCACAAAGGAAGCATTTAGATGATTTCTTACGTGGTAGAATTATCGGACGACTGGAATGTGGAAGTACCCAGCTGGAAGTATCCGAGGAACTTGGAATCGCCCAGAGTGTCATCTCCAGGCTTTGGCAACGATTCCAAGATGATGGCAATGTGAGTAGATGTTACAGCACAGGTCGCCCCCGAGTTAAAACGCCGAATGAGGACCGGTATTTAGCAGTTACTGCCAAAAGAAACGGACATGCCCATGGGTGTTGTAGTGGTTCGAAATCCACTTTAAACAGTAGGTCCTGACCTATTAAGATCGTAGAGCGATGTGGGGGCATTGTTACTCCGCGTCCGTGGCTTACCATCAAGTTACACGCGCCCCCTGGGTAATGCAAAGTGAGTAACATCGCTGCAGCCCTTATGGCGAAGATCACGGTCTATTTGCCAACTGCATTAGAAGAAAAAAAATGATCCTAAACATGAAGCCAATGAATGATTGCTAGTATATCCGATGCCATGGCGGTTGGAAGTAATCATTAAAGATAGATCTAATGCCGCTAAAGATTCGTGCTCAGTTTCTCTACCTTTCCTGTAAAAAATAACTGCATGTCTTTTTAATTTTGGATGTTCATTTGCAATTTCAAATTTTTTTCTTTTAAATATGATTAGTTCAACTGATTATTTGTTCTACTCAAGATACAGAGGTAGTGCGCGATAGCTAGCGGACACAGATTCGGTTTCGTTGGTGTCGTGCACTTCACTGTCTTAATAAACAAATATTATCGGTAAGGATTGCAATAAATTCTGATCAACAATCGCGATGGCTGACTTCCTGGTTGACGCAATGCGACATCCAGAGGTCTTCCAGAAAGATTTCTCTCAAGGATTACCTACACCGTTCTAAGAAGGCCTACCTTAGCGTGATTATAATAAGTTGTCCATTTTCTCCTTGGTTCCTCATTTCAATTGCAGCGACTCGATTTTCCAGGGACTCGACCTGGTGCAACATATTCTAGAAATTGTGACTTAATGTACTCCTTAACCATGACATTGTCTTCAGAAGCATATTATATATATTGCCTGATGTGTGTAAAACTGATGTGTGTCTTTCCAGGTGGTCTGTTTGACACGGAAGATGACGAACAGGAGCTGGCGTTCCGCATCGCCGTGGATCGAATCAACGCTGACACAAGCGTCCTGTCGCGCTCCAGGCTCGTGGCACAGGTCGAGAAAATCGCCGTCGATGACAGCTTTAGGGCGACAAAAAAGGTAACGCTTGCTTTCTTAAGGCTCGTTCCCACCAAGGCGTCATGCGGCGATGCGTCACGCGGCAGGAAAAAATTTTTTCCACCCGTTCACACCGAAACGTCGGAAATCGCTTTACACCTAGTGAAATTCCAGTTACTTCTACTAGATGGTAGATCTATTATTGGCTCAATCCAAGTCACATGACGCTGCAAGCATTTGAGAGTTGAAAGTTGGTCAACTCGAAGCGGTGGATTTCAACCGGTTTCAAGCGAATGCTGTGAGGCTAGTGATTGGTCAACGCTTCTCGCTTCAACGCCTCACGCCTCGGTGGGAACGAGCCTTTAGACAAAAATTCATTAGTTCACAAACTGTAGTGCCTCGAGGGGGGTATAAACTGGGTGAGGCAAGGGTAAAATCAAAGTATCATTAATTAATAAGGAAGATCACAAGCCTTAATTATTAATACTAGAATATATAATACCTTTGGTGAAGAGCGTTTTCAGTTTAAACCCGGTGTACCTGAAAGTCCATGCGAGGAAAGTCCTTTCTCGAAGACGATGCCGCTCCAAAAAATGCTGCGACACCGACCCACCTCATTTGAGCCAATCAACAAATACTGTCTTTAAAAACGTGAGCCTTAAACAGCATTAAATATCTGCAGCATTTCGAAGCTCTTTCTTCAAGTTTGCGTATACATGGATACGGAATTCAATATTTTAAAGAATTCAAGGTGCTTTTAAAACAATGTACTTATTTGAAAGTGGTGTTTTTACTTTGTTTTCTAATAAGACTAAATTCAAAAAGTTTCTAGAGAACTTTGTGGTGTTGCCATGATATTGCATTATAGTTTGAAAAACTTGGTTAGTAGAAAAGCACGATATTCAATGTTATTGAAACTTTACTCTTAAATGCTGATTTGTATTTGAATAGCAAAAAATGTTCGGAGGATCTTGCTTTGTCGTACATTTTTTTTTTTTTTTTTTTTGAATTTTTTTGAATTGCATGAGGAACAAAGCGCTTGCTTAATTGCGGGACATTAATATATTTCTACTAATTATTCGATGAAAAGGTAAACATCCATTTAAAGACGGAAACGAGTGAATCGATTGCTTGTTAGGAGTAGTAGTAAAACAGACGCGATGCAAAGCAACATTGAAAGAAAAAAATGATTAAAGAGTAATTAAACATTTTATTTTATTTCGATATTATATAATATTTTAATTATTATAAATTAATTTACTGTGATTAAAATAAATTAATACAAAATAATATAAATTAATAATTATAAAATAATACTTATATAATAATTACAAATTAATTTACTGTAACTACCGAAAATATCTTCATTTCGTAAACGCTTTAGCGTATTTGCACGGTGTACACTGACATGGCCATTTGCCAATTTTCCATGCGATAGCTGGCGGAACCTTTAACTTTAACCTCAACTTTAGACTGATGTGTTTACATGGTGAATGGATGTAGTGAATAGAAAGAAAGTGGAGATCGAAGCGAAGCTGGGAGATTTAAGGCATACGAATACATTTTTTTTAAATGATTAAAATATTTTTTTTCTTCTTGCACATTTTTTTGATTGAATACAACTAAAAACTTAGAATTTCATAATAAAAATTAATAACTTTTTTTTTAAAATTTTATATGTTCAATAAAAACTTGGTAAAAATGGTCAAAAATGTATACTGTCATAAAATATAATTCAAAATCAAATTAATATTTTTTAATTTCAAAATTTGCAAAATTTGCAAATAAACTCAAATTCAATATTATTTATGCATTTGTTATGGTTTTAATGTTGTCGACACAGAATTCTTTATACAGAACTCTATGTTTAACAATTAAAATAAAAATATATATTTATGCAGCTAGGATCATTTCCACGGTTTATACACTGTATAAACTTATCAAAATGTTTTCATCAAATTTCAAAGTATTTTGAAAAGAACTATTTGCATTATGGTGTTTTACATAAATTCAAAACATATAAAAAAATTTATTCTGAAAAAAAGCTAAAAACAGCTGTTCGATAGCTCACTCACACAAATAAACTCAAATAATTTAGACACACACACGAATAACACGAAGTGGACTTTATTAATTAATCTCCTTTATTTAGGCAGCCCTCACACTCGAAGATGAACTGACCACACAACCTCTCTCTGGGGTTACACTTATTGAACTCCTTTATTTAGGCAGCCATCACACTCGAGGATGGACTAGCCACACGACCTTTCTCTTTGGTCACAGTTATTCAACTCCCTTTCTTACATTCTTTCTCTCTCGTCATCTCACCCCCTGCCAGACACCCCACAGACAGGATGTTTACTGGACATAGGGCGTTGACTTCCCTATGCACGGGGACCTGGGTTTCGACGCAACATACCGCCACCCATTGACATGTTTACTAAACATTCAATAATATACAATAAATTCTAACATACAAAATTAACAATTCTAAACATATAATAAGTCATTGAAAAAAATGAATATATATATTTATACATTGTACTAAATTTAAACAAATTACAAACATAATACCATGAATATAAACAAAAGTACTCTAAAGGAAATTACTCTGGCATAGGCAAAACACACACTTTTGATACTGGTCTCTTAAAAATTCCACTCTGGGTTTTTATATTAAGTACTCTGATTTTATTATCAACACCATAATAAATATCAATTATTCTGCCTAGAGACCATTTGTAAGTAGGTAAATTATCATCAACCAATAGCACTAAATCACCAATTTTACATTGTCTTTTTCAAAGACCCATTTATTTCTTTGTTGCAATTCACTTAAATAGCTACGGTGCCATTTTTTCACACTAATTGAACTATTTTAGTTACCCTTTGCCACTTATTAAGATTATTATCTTTTAAATCAATTAAATTAGGCTCTAAAATAGCGTTCATTGATCGATTAATCAAAAATGGGCTGGAGTTAAAACTTCGAAGTTATCACTATCAGTAGAAATTGGACTCAATGGTCTAGAATTCAAAATTGATTCAGTTTGTATACATACAGTTAAAAACTCTTCATAATTTAAACTAGCACCTTTAACTACTCTTCTAAAATGAAACTTAAATGATTTAATGGCCGCTTCCCAGAGACCACCAAAATTTGGGGCTCGAGGGGGAATAAATTTCCATTCAATACCTTCTTCACATAAATATGAAGATAACTTAATATCAGGATTAATAACTAACTCATGAAACTTTTGAATTTCTCTGTTCGCACCTACAAAATTCTTTGCATTATCAGAGTATAATTTAGCACATTTGCCTCTACGTGCAATAAATCTTTTTAAAGCAGCTATAAAGGATTCGGATGATAAATCAGAAACAATCTCAATATGCACTGCCTTAAATACAAAACAAACAAATAAACATACATACATTTTACACACAATACTCTTTCTTTGTTTACCAATTTTAACCAAAAATGGTCCACAGAAATCTACTCCTGAAACATTAAATGGATAATTCAAGGTAACTCTATCTTTTGGTAAACTACCCATTAATTGTGTTGACACTATAGGTTTTAATTTAAAACAAATAACACATTTATGCACTATTTTTCTACAAATAGATTTTCCACCTATAGGCCAGAATTTCTCACGTACATGACACAAAAGAGCAGATAATCCTACATGAAAATATTTTATATGGTAATAAGAAATTAACATCTCAGTAAATGCATGATTTTTAGGCAAAATTATAGGGTGTTTTTTATCAAAACTACATTCCGCATTACTCAAACGTCCACCTACTTTTAAGATTCCATCTAAATCTAAAAGGGATTTAAAGATTTTAATTTACTCTTTGACATAACTTTCTTATCTTTCAATAGACTTTTGATCTCACAGGAAAACCTTTCCTGTTGAATAGATTTTTACCAGAAATATCTCAGCAATATTAGTTTCTATCATACATGAATAACTAAACAATAATAATATATATAAATTATCAATATAAATAAATTATCAATTGAATAATTTAATTTAAATGACAAACACCCGGTATTTTTAATAAATCTAAATATGTAAAACTTTTATATAATTATTACTTAAACTCAATAAATAGTTCATGAAATTTACAGTCACTTGTTTCATAAACAATTTGTTCTCACCAACACTGGATCACTCAGTTCAGAAAAGTTCTCGTCCTGTTTATCAAGGATCTGGATCGGTTGATCAGGATACTGTTCTCCAGCCAGGAACTCTGGTCTCACCTAATGTGGTATCACTGGAAATCAGATGACAATCGATGAATTGTAGCAACTCTGATGAGCACGAAAGTCTTTTAATCACTTGATTTCGAATCACTCCAATAAACTACTTAGATGTCTTAAGCTTCAAGGCACATTCACAAAAGAAGTTGATGAATTCTCAAAATTAAACTGTTGAAGACCATTGAAGCATATTAAACACCAACTGTAACAGATGTTATACTCTCACACGAACAGTTGAGGTTCGGCAATGGCATTTGCTGTTCAGTGCATATTCCCTTACCAGCCACCTCTGTTTCTTGGACGGTCCCATAGTTGAACGGCTCCTGTAGCTTGAACTCCTGTAGACTCCACCACATCCATATGATGGTTTACCATATCTGCTTCCTCTATCTCCTCCATAACGGAAACCATCTCCTCTGACTCCACGGTATTCTCCTCCTCCACAGTCTCCTCGTTTATCTCCACTGGAATAGCCACCATCTTTACTGCCACGGACTTCTCCATCACCACGGTCTCCTCGTTTAACTCCACCACCTCGGGATGGGTCCACTCTTATCTCTGATCCATTGATAGTAGCTCCATTCATGGTCTTTGAGGAACAATTAAATACTCGTAATTTCTCAGGCCAGTAAACGCCATGATGAGTTGCATGAGTAGCATCTGGTACTTTTTCCTCAATTATTTTCTCGCATATAGAATTTTCACTATCACCTGTTAATTCCAATTTCTCAAACCCTTCTACTGGCCAAATTTTTCTCAATGGAAAATCAACTTTATCTGTGGATAGTCCACAATGTTCTCTATTTACATTTCCTGTGGTGCTGCACCCAGACACCACAAAGCCGAACACAGTATTCTGAAGAATAAGATTTGAATTTTCCATATCTCTCTCCTCAACATCATTTTCTTTCACAGAAGTACGTGGTCGATTAGAAATCATGGGCTTTACAGGTAATGCAGGCTTAGAAGGAACTACAGGTTTTACACTGCGAGAATCAATAGATTTAGGTTTCTCTTTACTTGCTTCTAACACAGATGATGTTGTTGAAGGAATATGAGAGGTTTGAGTTTGGTGGAGAGAAGTGTTGCTGTTTGAATCACTTGATTTCTTGGATTCGTTCAAGTTCTCTTTTGTACTGACTTTGTTAGAAACATCTTTTTCTGGAACATTGTCAGTTTTTGCACTGTTTTGCTGTGCAGAAGTATTTGACGCAAAATAACTTGAATTATAAACATTGGAAAATGGTCGGGGAGTAAGATTACACATGTTTGATGTTGGCTTCACAACTGATAATGGAGTAACATTTTTCTTATTAGAAGTTGAAGAATCTAAACTATTGGGCCATGACTCATCTTCAGTTGAGGAAGACAAAGAGTCATCACTCACTCCTTTATTATAGCTAATTTGGGAAGTTTTAGCTGAATCCCTTTTCCATTTCTCAAGTTCCAACTCTTTTTCTTTGGCCAACTGAATTTTCAAATTTTATTTTGGCCAACTCTCGAATTTTTCTTTCTCTATTCTAATTTTATTTCACTTTCTCGTTTCTCCCTCTCGAATTTTTCTTTCTTTTCCCACTTTCTCTTTCTTTCTTTTCTTCCAAAATATCATCCACAAGATTGCGCACTATCTCAACCCTGCTTCTATAGACATGACTGGATTTGATCAAGTCAATCAAGTCTATTTTTCTAGCATTGACTGGAATGGTTAAGCCCATCTCTTCCGCTACCTCTTTTAGCTCATCCTTCTTTAGATTTAAAGTAACAGACATTGTTTATTCACTTAAATTCCACTAAACAATGCACACCAAAACTTAACCAACCCTATTAAACTAAACACTTTAATACAACACCTTAATTAACCTAAATTAACACAACAAACAAAAGCAACTAACACATAAAAACTAAAACTAAACAATCGACAATGCTAATTAGGCAAAATCCACAATAAAGACACACTATACTTTAGTACTATATACTAAATCAATACTAAATCAAGCTAAATGTCCAACACATTAGAATTATTAAAACTTCACCTACCGAACTCATCCATAGAATATAGCCAAACTTTCGCGGAAATCCAACTGATCACTCTATTTTAATGCACTGATTCAACTAATCCGTCTCCGCGAGACTGGACCAAAATGTTCGATAGCTCACTCACACAAATAAACTCAAATAATATTCGACACACACGAATAACACGAAGTGGACTGTATTAATTAATCTCCTTTATTTAGGCAGCCCTCACACTCGAAGATGAACTGACCACACAACCTCTCTCTGGGGTTACACTTATTGAACTCCTTTATTTAGGCAGCCATCACACTCGAGGATGGACTAGCCACACGACCTTTCTTTTGGTCACAGTTATTCAACTCCCTTTCTTACATTCCTTTCTCTCTCGTCATCTCACCCCCACAGACAGGATGTTTACTGGACATAGGCCGTTGACTTCCCCTATGCACGGGACCTGGGTTTCGACGCAACAACAGCTTTTAAATAGAAATTCAAAAAAAGTTGTGAATATATTAACATGCTATTGAATTATCAAGTTCATATTCTTTAAGAAATAATAAAACTGTCTTTATCAGCAAAAGCTTTTTAGTGTGAAATGCCCTAGATTTAAAATAGTTTGCTTTTTATAAATGTTTTGAAATATTTAAAACCTTTGAATTTCACATAAAAATGTCAACTACTTCTTACAATTTTATAGTTTAAAATTTGGATAAAAACTGCAAAAATGTAATATTGTTGTAAAACATAATAATTCAAATTATAACACTAATATTTTTTTATTAGTGTTTCTCTGTTACTAATATCGTTATGTAAGTAATAAGCATTTTCAAATTGATATCTTGATTAGTTAAAGTTGTTTATTGTTCAACTTGCAGGGTTGGGGAGGGTTGTAAAATTGTAAAATCTGGATTGTAAAATTTTCTGAAGTTCATGAGATGCTGTTCTATGTGTTACATTATTTTAACACAGTTTGTTTCAAAATATTTCAAGAAAAAATGTCGTTGAAATACTTATGTCAAGTTAAAATTCTTCACTTCTCAAGAAGCTGCATTCACAAACCAGAAGAAATTTTTTCAATGTTTATTTGAACTATAATTTTATAAAAGAAAAAAAAAAATGTTTTGTTCTCCAAAATGTAATAAATTTTGAAAAAAAGACAAACATTCTACTAGCATTTTTGAATAATTTCACTTTTTACCATATCATGCATCTGAATTATTGGTTCAAATACTCTTGTTCATATTTAAATAAATATAATTGGATTGCCAAATACTTGAAAGTTTGTTTTATAACTTGGACTCCAAGAGTATTTCATAAAATTAGTAGATTTCCCTTATGAGGTAGATAAAATATGCCAATTTAAGATCAGACTCGAAGAATAAAGTGGTTGTAAAAAGTAAATTTCATGAGATAAATATAGCGAATAATGAGATAAATACAGTATTCGGACAGTGCCATTTTATAAATGTAAAGGCGTTTTTATTTTTCTAAAAGAAAGCGTCTTTCGTGAAAAACAATTATCGGTAGTTTGGAAAATTATTCGAACTTGGAATTTCAAAATAATTATACAAATATTTATACATTTTCATTTAAGAACCTAAAAACGAATGAACTTTGAAGGCATAAAAGTATTCGTACACGCGAAATATGTAAATTATTTCCGATGATTTATAATATATATGCCGAAATAAAAATTTAATTTGAACTATTTATTTTTGAAGTGTAACTTATAATTGAGAGGTAACTTTCCGAGGCTTCTATTTACGAAAGAAAACCAATTTTACAACTTCATAAAGAAAGTAAAACATTAAATCAAAATTCAATTCTGATTCCTCGTTCTACCGTACTATTAGTAATTATGATTCTTCTTCAGTCCTTCTGCCTTTGATTCAGAAATTCATCCCTCTGCCCTGTGCCTCTGATTTAAGAAATTTAGTAATAATTGATGGGATCCTCAATTATACTATGTAATTGGATACATTAAAGTATAATTTACTATCAAGTTCAGCAAAAAAAGGAAACTCAAATAGGATTATTTTTATGCAGGATGGCTATCCCAAACATATACTACTTTTACACTAAGCTCTAACACACCAAAACTTCAATTCTTCCCACAGGCACCAGATATCAAAGCTATGGGACATGTGTGAGTTGTTTTGAGTAACAAAGATTCATTCCTTGCAAAGTTGATCTAAAAATTGTTTTTTGAGAAGAATAGAAATCTATTTCGATTTCAGGTACTTCAGAACTGATCGAATCCATGACACGAGAACTGCAAGTTGTTATTAAAGCCAAACTAAGTATTAATTATAAATTATTTGTAGTACAATTTGTAAATCATTTTGACTGCACGATATTTTTATTTTGTTAGAAAGATAGTTAATTTGATTTTTTTTTTCTAAATTTGTGAACGATTCTTTTTAATTCAAATAAAATGTACACGGAACATTTCATATTTTCAAAATGTTCAATAATATTAATTCTAATGCGTGTCCAAAAATAACGATAAAATCAAGACAGAATTTCTAAATAGAAGTTTTTAAAAATTTAAAAATCTTCAACTATTATGTTTTCCCAACAGCTAGATTTTTTTGTTAGTTATCCACAAAGGAATTAATATTTATAGATTTGCCAAAGAAAAAAGTGAAATAAGCAATATATCAAATGGAATAGGAGATATATTTTTTATTCGAAATTTCTACGCTTGGTTTTCTATCTAAAACTATTTAAAGGACCATATTTTTGCGTTTAAAATTTCTTTAACAAATTTCTTTTTATGTTTATAATTTTTAGCAAACTATTTCCTGATTAAATTATGATCTCGATATAAAATCCATAAATTAATACTTTTTCTGTTTTGTTTATATTTTGAAGTCGTACTTTTAATGTAGTACCCTATTTTGAAAGTACAATTTTTAGCATCTGTTAATCTCATGAGTAATTAAAAAGAAATCGTTCAATTTAGAGTATCATAAACGGATCCGTTTTAGAATGCCAAACGAAGTAAAAAGTCCTTTTACAACTGAATTCTAATGTTAAAGATAAAAATTAAATCGAATAAGCTAAAAAGGCAAAAAGTAGAAAATCAATAACATCTAAATATTTAAGAATAAATCTATCGAAATCTATAAGAACAACTTTAAACTCCATAAAAGTATTCCACTTGCTTTAGAAAATTCAAAAATATAACAAATCCTCTCTGATACTTTACTTTTTTTTTTTTTTCTCCACGTACAATTTTTTTTTATTCAAACACATTGAGTGATAGGATGGTTATAATTAAACTCAATAATTAAAAATTGACTAAATTGGGAGAACGAATTTTAATCAAGGAATTTTTGGTACATAGACATGCGCTCAAGGAATGGCATACATGAGATGCGCTCAAGAATTTCGAAAAAAAAATAACACAAAAACCCTACTTTTCATAGAAACACATGGAATTTTACAATGTAAACAACCAACACGGAATACATAAATTACATTATGCTAAACAGGTCTGGGTATAAACATTTGTGACAGATGTAATAGTTATTTTTTTCTCACCTTTGTTAAAAGTGGTTCGATGACAAAAGTTGATCAAGGAAAAATTCACAAATGTACAAAATTGTTTCTCTATTCCGTATTATTTATTTATTTTGTTAAATTTAATGATTTTTCATTAAAAACGTCACGTGGTGGACATTTTTTACTAAATTTTTTTTTCGAAATTCTTTGAGAACATGTTGTGCATAGTCTATATACCAAATGTGGTTACAATCGTTCATCGTTTTAGCTGTAGAATGCTGTTTATAGGGAGTTTAAATTATAACCACCCCAGTATATTATTCTAATGCAAGTTTAATGCTCTATTTTAGAAAAAGTATAAATAACTGAAATATTTAATCAAATTTTCTGTCTTTCATTATAGAATTATTTAATTCAATTAAAAATCTTCACTCTTTAAAAAATCTAATAATAGTTTTTTAAAATATGTCTCCGGTTAATTTATCATGCATTATTAACCGTTTTGATTTAAAAAAAATCCATAAAAATGTTGCATAAAAAAAAGCAACATTATTGGTTCATTCAAAATACTCCTTAAAATAATAACCGAATCCCTAATAAGATAAGATATTTTATCCTCATGTAAACTCTCACCAAAAATACCTTCTGAAAACATTAACAGATTCATTTTCAAAAATTTTATTTAATCTCCATTTTTTTTTGTAAGATTTCTAGGCGTATATTTATTTTAAACTATCGAAATTTTATTATTTGTTTCTTCTTCCTTTTAATTTTTCGAAATCTTTTAATGATAATATTACACACTTTAAGAAATAATTTATCTACCCAATGAATTCCAGATTACGCTTTAAAAGGAAAGTGTTTCCGAAGTTAAAAAAACGATTTGCACCATTAAAGAAAAAGTAGCAACATTTTTAATGTCAAGACTCGCTTTTAGAATAAATGATTTTCTTCAATTGAGTGGAAAGTAATTTATTTTAAAGAAAACAAATAATAAAAAAATCTAAAAGTCGCATAAAAAACTTTAGAAGAGAAAAAATATAGTTTTCGATTAAGCTTTTAGAAAATACTTGAACAAATTCGAATACTTGGAATATTTTAAAAGTTGTACTACTTTCTGTTTTATTCAAATGCTTTTCGTCGATTCTAAACTATTTATGTGAAAACATTCAGGAAACCAATCAAGTTAATATTTTCTACCATTAAAATATAATGAATTCATTAGTTTAAAAAAGTATGTTTGAGTTTAAAATCTTTTCAATTACTAATTAAAACATTAGTAGCCAAACTAAAGTAAGTGTTAAGTTTTCACAGCAGTAACTCTCAAGTAATCACAGAGATTTTCTACTGGGAAATGATTGATAGTTCTAAGAAAACCATTCCACTAAAAGGTTTGGTAAAGTATTTTTAAAACATAAATTACTTTTGTAGAATGCTATCACAGTGACAATCATAGGGTGCATTGAAAAATAAAAAAAAACATTTCCAGCTTTTTACATTTCATGGGATTTAACGAGGTTTTAAATAAAATCATGGCATTTATTATTTTGTCACGGTTTGTAGACGGCCGGATCGCCAATTGGCTTGCGCTCTGGGCTTTGATACTACAGGCATCGGGTTCGAATCTGGCGTTGTCATGGATGTTTGTTGAAACTTCGGAATCCACGTTAAACTATGGGTCCCGATCAGTAACCCAGAGTGTGCAGAAAATGTCCGTAGAGCGACACACCAACTCCTGTTTGTATTATTTGTGAGGCTTTTAGTATTGTTACTGAATTGTAACTATACCCACACAATCACGTAGCCAATGCCTAGATAAAAGAAATAAATATTTTTTTTAAGAAAAATATTAATACATTTTGCAGTAAATTTTATTACAAAGACTCATAAAAATAATTTATCAACGAATTTTCAATTATTTCTTAATTAGGTTTTACGTCAATTTTGTGACGCTTCGTGGTTGGCGAATTTTTCATGGGGGACGTTATTTTTGACGCTGTTGTACTGTTCAAAGACAGACTTACATAAAATAAAAAAAGAATAAAACATACTAAATGCAGTTACAGTAAAATAAATGAATAAAAATAAAACATACTAAATGCAGCTACAGTAAAATAAATGAATAAATAAAACATACTAAATGCTGAATTTTAACTGTCTAAATTTTGGTTTTATAAATGGGGAAAATTACCATTTTACCAGTAAAATGTACCAGTTTAATCTAGGCTCCTTTAACCTCGAAGTAGTCACCAATGTTGCAACTCTAAGTTTTGCCAATTTCTTTAGGTTATCGTAGTTCAATTCAAAATTCCCACTCTCCTGTCACCAGATGTTCAGAAATTTGATAGCTATAGGAAGGAGCTTGGGAGGGCGTGCAAATATTGCGGGGTTTGATTTGGTTTGGTTTGTCACTGTACGGTCATTTGTGCACACTTTGGGCTAATTAGATCGGGACCTTCGTTTAAAGTGGATTCCGAACCACTCCACAAACATCCATGCCACCGCATATTGCCGGAAGAAGGAAGTTTTTATATATGATTGTTCATTAGGATTGTAGAAAGTATTTTTTGTTAGATTTTTTTTTTTTTTTATATAGATTTTTTGTTTCTTAATTTTTACTGGTTGATTTTTATTTTTAAATTTACAATGTCCCTAAAGAAAACTATTCAATCAATTGACTCTAAACGAAGAGTAGCAGGTAGACCTATAGAAAATATGGAGATATAAAAAAACGGGATGAATTGAATTGGTCGAAAATGGCCAATGCCAGAGTTGAAGAAAACGAAGATGCTGCCTAGAACAGGCATGAATCGAAATAAATTTTATTTCATGAGGCCGTACAACGCCGAATTATATATTGATTGGAACAATAATACATATCACTTGATTGGAACACGCCTTCTTATTAAAATTTATTTTAAATTAAACTTGAATGGAAAGGTTTAAAAATGAAGTTTCGTACGGTGTCTCGATGGAAAAGAGTTCTTAATATGTGCACTAGACGCTTTGAAGGACGCTTTCATGTTATTGTGCCTTTGTGAGAGAAAACATCATTACAGATTATGAACACTCGGATATTCTTCTACAGCAAACTTAAATGACTTTTCTCTGTGTTAATTTTTTCCATCACTTGTATATTTTTTTGTATTTGCAGTAAAGTTTTATCTTTTTGTTATGTTATGTATGTGATAAAACTATGCATGAAATTAGCATTGAGGTCTTTAATATTTTTTTTCATAAATAAAACTATATGATGAAGCATTCATTTTCATCATTTTTCACTATATGTCACAATAAAAAATTGTAACAAATATAATTTTAGATGTATTTAAAACATCCACGAATAGACTTGAGTAATATACTTTTGTAGATGTAAAAACAAAAATATATTAATATATAAAAAAATTTCAGGAATTTAAAAATTCCAAATTTTTTAAATTTTAATTAAATGTGCAGTTTAAAAAGACATTTTTTCAAAATAAGCATTTAAAACAATATAAAAAAGCAATACAGTCACTATTTTTACCATTATTCTTAAATTTAAAAAAAATGTTGAAATGGTACCGTGCCCCCTTAAAGAGACTGTATATGATATGGGTCTATAAATATTGATATTTAATGAACTAAGAAACAAGAGCTGCATTTTCAAGTAGAGCCCATAGTTATTAAAGGAAAGAAGAAAACTTAATGTTATGTGATTCTAGTAGGTTATAATTTCAGACATTATTTACTTTATTGAAATAAAAATACTTTTATAATTTTTTCAAAACGTATTTAATTTTAACGAAATTTGGTTTTCTTTTCCTACACTTTTAAACGTTTTTTTTTTTTTTTTTTTTTAATCTCAAACATTTTAAATGCAATATTAGTTTAAAATAAATTTAGATCAGTGAGAAAAAGAGTAAATTGAAATGAAATTTTTCTTCTTTAAATTTATTTCCGAAATGAAGGAAATGTGTTCTCTTCGAAAGAAATTGCAAAGGAAACGATAAGTAGATGCCACAAAGGACTGGCTAAATTCATTAAAACTGCGTCTCCTTATTGCTTTTCCTTAATGGTAAGCTTTTATTTGCTTAAGTTTTCATTAAAAGAATCATTATGCGTAAACTTTTCTTGTTCTTTGCCCATGACATCTGACTGGTGATAATTAAGTCGTTGGTAAACACCTCTCGTCTCTGCTCTTCCTTGAGGCTGCGTGCGAGGCTTTCTTCCTTTCAGTTTGTAAATAACCAATTCGAAAAAGTCTCGCGAGTTAATAACGGGAAGTTTTCTCATTTTTTGAGCCTTCTTGCGTATCGTGCTGAAAAAGAAACTTCTTTGGGGTTGGAAAAATATCATTCTTTCTGCTGAGGGATCTCATGTAAACCTACTTTTCAAATTCTATTAAAAGATGTATCACTAAGTATTTGAAATAAAAATTTCAAGGAGTTCATATTGTTGTAATGGTATTTTTTTCCAATGAATTCTCCCAACGTTCTTATCCCTAGACTTTGATTAATTGTTTTTCAGCAAAGGTTTTTAATTATCCATATTAAGATTCTAAACTGTTGTCACACAGTGACCAAGTAAAAGAATTCTTGCACTGCGTAGTTCCAAAATTACATACTCTCTAAAAATTATATAATTTTGTCTTACGACTTGCCTATATTTAGTCTTATGCATACTTTTTGTACAAATAAATAAAATGAATGGCTAATTTTCAGTTGTGTTTCTTATTAAAAATCGATTGTTATTATCAATGGATATCCATCAGGTTATTGAATTCTTATATAAGATTATTTGTATTTTGTAATCATTAAATGTTAGACTTATTAATTAAGATTACGAATTAAAAATTTTTTAAATATTTCTTAAGACAAAGGGGAAATTAATGTCAATTGATTCACTAAGAAAGACGAGCTTCTATAATACATAAGGTGGGATATGTCAACGGCTATCCAAGCGCTAAACCTGGCATTTTTCTGATATCCATTTAACGCGCTTATGGGGAAATCAATATGCCGTATGCAGATTTTCGGTTTAGTTAGATGGTAGAAATGTAGTAAGATATGAATTAATATTACCATTACAACTATCAAAGTCAGTATGATTATAAAAATTATGTTTGATTTCTCTATCTGAATAGTACAGTATAAATGGATTGTCCAAACTAATTATGCCATTATAATTTAATGAATATTATTTAATGAATTTTCTATTTTAAAAAATGGAAAGTAATGAGTAAATAAAAAAACCAGTCTAAAACAAACTGAAGTCCTTCTATTAAAAAAAAAAAAAAAACAATAGTTGAAAAGGATGTTACTCATCAATTATTCAAGAACCGCTCATTTTCAAGTAATGGTTTTGTTTCACTGTTTTCAAACTTGTGAAACAAACGATGTTCTGCGATGACATTGACTTAATTACATTAATGGAGATTCATTTCAAAAGATACTGAAAGGAAGATTTTACCACTTTTGAAATCAATTTCTATTGAGGTGTAAATACAGCAGATGACACTGATTCTCATTCATCTTTAAGGAAGACCACTTCGTTAATTTGTCTTCTCATTAAAACGACTTTAAACATCTGTTGAATTATCTACCCTCGATTCGAATGAAGGTTGTAATTGATATTCAACTCTATCCAATTGCAGCTACCTATAGCAAATTATTCCTTTAATCGAAAATTTTCATTTTAAAAAATCTATAAAATATTTTCTTTCTACTATGCATACCTACCGTCAAAGACAGACATCACTCATATTTTTTCCAACATCTCGATAACAGACTTGCTCTCTGAGAAAGAACTCTTTTAGGTATGAAGATCATTAAATTGTTTGGCGCAGCTAGGCCAAATCTAGTCCTTCTGCAATGAAATAAAAGCGATTAATATCATGATACCTTATTTCCTCTCAATTTTGATCCTTTTCAAATCGAGCTCTGAAGTTGAGTGTGTTTCTGTTGCAGTGTGCTCGTTGCTGGAGACGGGCATCGCCGGCGTGTTCGGGCCCCAGTCGTCCGTGACCAGCATGCACGTGCAGTCCATCTGCGATGCCATCGACGTACCCCACGTGGAGACACGCTGGGACTTTCAGCTCCAGCGTGCCGACATGTCCATCAACCTGTTCCCGCGGCCCTCGGTGCTCAGCCACGCCTACGTCGACCTCGTCAAGATTTGGGGATGGAGGAGCTTCTCGCTGGTCTACGACGAGCACGAAGGTCAGTGCTTTTCTTTTGTTGTTGATCGAGCACCACTTAAATTGAATTCACACTTAAAGCCACGTCAAGATGAGAACACATAAGGACGAATGGCTTCCGCAAACCCATTAATAAAAGACAGAAAATCATGTGTTTCGACCTTGTTTCAGCAAGAGTCGGTTTTTTCCGCACAACAATTTACGACCACATGTCACTCACAGCCAGAGTGGGTTGCTTTTCGCGGTCAGACAGAGACTCTGAGCGAAAGCCACTAGTTTTTTTGTGTGCTCTCCACGAAGCACACCAGCCAATCTTCTCCTGTCCCACTAAATGATATTCCGCACTATGCTTTCAATCTAATTACATCCAACTTCTTGATAGGCTGAACGTCAGGAATGCGCCTCATTAACCAATAAGAAACCTGAATTCGTACAGTGATTGTACGAATAATTGGTTTTCAGTATGAACAGCGTCACAGTTTCCTTCTGATTAAGTCTTTAGTCATCAACTCTCAGCATTGATTCATTTTTATAGTAGTCCTGACATGTAGGTATTAAAAGAAAATGCCTTCCTGGCGGATATTGACAGGTAACTGCCCCACATTTCATTATCAGATGGAGGAAAGAAATGCACACTCTCATGAGGTACTTTGTCACAATTTTTCAAAACAATGACTTTATTGCAGGTCATCAATGGAAAAAGAACTTCAATGGATTTACATTCTAAATATGTTCTCTACTACTGATTACGAATTAGCTTGTCCTCTCCTTCGGAAAAAATCTTCCTCACCATCTGAACTATTTTTATTACTCATTTTGAGTAACAAACGAGTATAACTTTTGTTTGTGACATCACTTTAAAACTCGTATTTCATTGATTCTCACTTATTCAGCGCAAGAAATTGTCACACATTTGAAAGGCGAATTATAAAAATTATACAGAATAAACAATACAAAAATTTCCTATTGGTAACTCTCCTTTGCTGCAAGGAATGAATGGGGAAAATTCTCCATGTAAAATAGACTTTGGCAGATTCCAGTTAAAAATAATATAATAAGATGAGTTTTCATGAGAGACTTTATTTTTATGATAGTGAAAAATAATACATTTTTCAATGTGTTTAGTTTATATAATATTGTAAATGATTAAGTCAAACTTTTTAGTTGATACAATATTTTTTATAAACATAAAACAGTCTCCCTTAAAAATAGTTCACGATGGTGCAATTCAGATATTGTATATTTAGAATGATAATTCAATATAGTCCATATATTTTTTGGTAGGGAATATTTTTTTTCTGACTATGTATAGTGCTATTCCTACGAGAAGGACATAATGAATAATTATTTCTTCAAAGATCTTTTTTAGATAGTGTAACTTGTTGTAATGTTATAAACTAATCTTATTAATAGCAAAACAAGTGAAGGGGCAAAAATTAATTCTAGGAAATCGGCAACGCCATTCATATTTTATTTGTTTCGTCTCAAAATCCCGTTTGTGTTATGAAAATATAATCAATTACTTCGTAGTCATTCCATTATTCAAAATACTTGGCCTAGACTGTTTCTTTTTTATGCGTAACATACTTTACTTCAAGCTATCTACCTGATGTGAGAAATTCATTAAACTGAAACTCTAAAATAATCTTACCGAACATGATTTTCGATTTATCGAAATGATATGAAAGCTTTTCCCTTTTCTTCTCTAGGTGTGATTCGTTTACAAGATTTCCTTAAAGAAGCGCAGATCAATGACTGGCGGGTCCAGCTCTATCAATTTCGCCCTCCCACGCTTATCGGGATATCTTCTGGAGAATCAAATCGGCTGGTGAAACAAGAATTGTTCTGGACGTTAAAAGAGATACTCTACGCACAGTCCTCAAGCATGTAGGTTCATTCATGATCCTTATTTTATGAATTCTCTAAATCACTAAACAAAATTATTGCATCCTTCGAAATTATGTGCAGGTTGTATAGCTTAGGGATATCATATCGGTCTAGTACACTTACAATAATGACATGTATTTCATCACCTCTGTTGCCCACGAAATATATATAAAAAGTTTCAGAACTTTGAAATAAGTTAGGCATATTAATATGCAATAAGTAATAAATATTGTATGAAACAATATTAAATTTTAGTTCTCATCAAATTTTAACTTTGTTTTAACAACTTAGATCAGAACAGTGAATTTTAATATTTTTTAATTTGCCAGTGACTTTATAATATTATACTTTTTCTTCTAATATTTAAATTGATTTCGAGCAGCTTGCATACTGGTCAAAACGCATTGATCATATGATGCAATAATTCAAAGCCTAAATATCTACAATAATTAAACTCCTAATATTATTCACTTAATATTGAAACTGTAACCAATATTTATTAAATGTTATTTCTTTCTTATAAATGCATTTATTAAACATAATATAAACAGATTTGGCAACTTTCAAGAGGATAGTAAGCTTACAAAATATTTCTCCTCGTGGAACTCTATGAGTTGCTATATTAGAGGTACCTCACCTTCTTCATTAGACAGAAGGCAGAACTTGTTCATTAGAGTTACCTCAAAGTATAAATGCACATTTTATATAGACTAAAAACACAAATTTTCACATTGACCTTTTTGAGGGGGTGGGAATTAATTATAGTTTATTCGTATATTTTCTTTAATCATTACCCTTTCCTTTTCTTCATAGGCTCAACAAGTTGGGATGATGACAGAAAGCCATAATTACCTCATCACCTCTCTTGTAAGTAATCAGCTGCATCTTTGCAACTCGTGTTATGAAGGGCGTTACTCTAATTTGACTGTACGTTTAAAAGCAGCATCACAGCATGGAAATATATAAACAGAATTGTATCAATACTACAATATTGTATCAATAGTTAGATGAATAACTGCAACGAATGTTCTTCTTGATAAACCACTATCAATTAAGAATTAAATAAGTAGATATTTATTATCTGAAGAATTCTTCTTGAAAAAGAATTCCAAAACACTACATTTCTCTAAGCACTTTTTAATCAACCTATTCTGTTTTTATTGTCCCATATGTTATTAGGATAAAATGATTTGTAACTTGTTCATGCTAATGTACTCCTATATTAAAATATATACTATAATTCTTGGTATATTTGCCGACAGTACTGAGGAAATAGGACAAATGGCAATGTTATTATATTTAGTTCTTCTTAAGAATTTTCTTCCACGTTACTAATTAGGTACCATTGATGACGAAAGATTTGTTTAATATTCTAATGATAAAATAGTTAATCTTTAGAGTGATAAAAGGCTTTCAGTGACTTCAAATACTACTTCTTTTCAGGATCTTCACACAATAGACATGGAGGACTTCAAGTATGGCAAAACAAATATTACTGGATTTCGATTAGTTGACGAAAATAATGCCGATCTTCAAGCTTTAGTTGTAGAACTTAATACTAAATGGAGTGGAGCTATTCGAAAGCTGGACTTTCCAATTAAAACCATTCGGGTAAGGAATGCCTTTTCTTAAATGAATTTGAACAAACTAACTCTTATTTCACTAAGAAACCTTTCAATTCTAAAATAGAGTATTGCAAAGTTGTATTTATCTTTTATTTGCAGACAGAAACAGCGTTGATGTACGATGCTGTCCAACTGTTCGCTAAAGCTTTACAAGATTTAGACGGTAGTAAATCTATATATTTCCCTCCTATTTCATGTGATAGTGGACTGCGGGGCTTAGATGGAAGCAGCATTATTAATTTTATGAAACCCGTGAGTTGTGATCATTTTTGTTGATTTTGCTTCAATTCACTTCATTTCTTCTTGCATCCTACCTGGATTAAACCTATCCAAACAACAGTTGCTTATAAAAAATAATTAGGTAATCAAAATTGCCATAATTTGGGAGATAATTAGAAGAATGGGTTATATTTGCATTTTACTGGCATCCTATTTATTTAAATTGAGGATGATTTTAAAGGTTAAAAAAATTTTAAGATAAAATTAACATCAAGCATTTTCTCTTAAAAGTTTGGTTAAGCATTTACGTTTAAGAATTATAAAACACAATGTTAAGTATCAATTAATGCATTCATACTTGGCAGAAATAAAAACTATGTTCAAAATGAAAAGTTTATCATACTAACACACTTCTTAATGTAGATTTGTTTTTATTAGGCCTAGGCATGCTTATGACTATGTCTTTTTATATATGCCCTCTCTTCCATAGTTCTGCCTCTTCCAATGCTAATTTGTGGGGCACGCATGGAGGTATCGAAGAATGAATGTCTATTGGTGGATTAATTGGGATGGTATCGATGCAATCGGACCTGTTCGGAAGAAGGTTTATTTTAAACACATACGATTTAACTGTATGAGTACTCTAAAATAAACATGCTGAATTTTTTGAAGCGGGTTAAATTTAACAAATTCGCCATTACGAGTTGTATACATTAAAATTTTCATTTGAAATAGTAAGAATGAAGAAGGTCAGTGGAAGTAAGGAGAATCATTCGCACGGATGTCGGTAATTATCAGTTGAAATTATCTCTTAAGATCTTCAGAGTCAATCATTTACGATTTTTATGATGTGAATGTGATATTTATGAACTGTAAAAACTTCACTTATTAATGATCTTCAATCACACGAACATGGTAATTATTTACAAGAATGAACTTCATAATTTCCTCTTAATATCGAGAGTGGTAATTATTAGACGAAGATAAGCATTGTAGATATGGAAATTATAAATTAAAATTAACTTCAGTCTATCATAAAAGACAAGCAATGTAAATGTAGCAATTAGGGATTAAAATGAACTTCAGACAGTTCGAGTAACGTAAAAACATTAATTGTAGTCGCCATCTATTACACTACTAGATGTTGCTTTTATAATTTTATTTATAATCTTAGTAAGATGCAGCATTATATAATTTTAAAAATGATGTAGCTGTCTTTGCATCACATAATTTTCACTGAACGACTCAGTACATTTTCTAGTTCAGGGATTATTATTATTTGTAAAGAAATTATTTTAAGTACAAAGAAATTAAGTGCAACTTCAAAAGATACAGCAGCTTCGAGGCTTCTTTATGTATTGTCTACCACTTTGATGTTTGCTGATCACCTGATGATGAATAAAATATTTTATCTTCTCAAAGAATCTCTTTAAAAACCTAAATTTTATTTTCTTATTACATAAATATCAGTTTATAGTTTACATATTAGCTCTAATGAATATAACTCTTTCTTGCAGCTTTTCCTAAGGCAAATAAATTCCTGTTTTGAAAATTTCTGATTTACGAAAGCTCTCATTGCAACCAAGCTCTCATTGCAAGTTGATTTGCAATAGAAGAATTAACCACGAAAAATTAAGTTTACTTAAATTGTTCATTTAATACTAAAAATTAAAAAATTTTGAGTATTAATATCAAATATATTGTCTGAGAATTTAATTCTTATCATGGGCTTTCATCTTAAATAATCTCGAAACATATAATTTCTACTTTTCATAATATTCTATTAATTTTTGGGCATCAGAAACTTTATACGAATTATGCATTTTACGGTATAAACATGAAATGGCATACAAATAGCATATGAATTCGCATTTTTACTCTGTGAGCCCTACATTTTAAATGAACAATTTTATACGATAAGTATGAAAACTTTCCGAGGTTTTGAATTAAAAATCCCACAAAAATTACATATAATTTCTGGGCGTTTTATTCCCTGGAATTGAAAACTTTGAAAAGTATGTGTAAACTCAAAATTTCGTGAGTAATATTCAATTCGAGGAGTTTTTTGAACTTCTTTATATATCTTATCGAAAAGTTAATCAATGAGTAAAAATCTTCAATCTCTACCCACATTTTTTAATTAAAATCTTTTATAACCAATATTATAGAAAATTATCTCTTCTGACCAACTGTCTGATTACGGACTAAAAGTTTACTGAAGGGAACATCAATTTACATAAGTCAGGGGATGCATGGATTGTGACCTGTGGACCACGTCCATTAATTTGATGAAAGCCAGTCTACCTAACTTCAAATGCTGTATAGATTGAGAATTATTCAAAAATCACTTTACAGATTTCCGAAGAGCTAAATCATTACTACATATGTTCAGAAATCATTTTAACAATTTGTTCGAAGTTGAACCGGAATCAATTAAGCTTGAAATCAGAAATTCTCAATATAATGGGTAACTGAGAAATTTAATGAGAATTTATCAAATTTTTGTTGCTGTGTCAATAAAAAGAGATAATTATTGTTAGGTCATACATTAAAAAGCGCAATCATATTTGAGACAACTTATACCACTCAGCCAAAGTGTGATTTTTGTTTTACTGTCATTCGTATTAGGAAATTTCGTATGTGAAATCATAGGGGCTCTATGGAATATTCGTGTCTTGATAAAATTTGGAGTCAAGCTATTAAAAGAATATGTCTGTCAAACTGTTCAAAAATCGTATGACGGACATAATAATGTGAATGGAAGCAGTATCTTGCTGTACGGTATCATATACAGTAAGAATCGAAGGATGCAACTAGTCCCTTAGATGTTTAGGTAGATGGCGGCATTGAGATTTCCTTGTACAATAACACTGGAATCGAATCTTTTTTACGAAAACATCGCTCCAGCACAGCACTCCCATCAACAGCCAGCATCCATCTGACAGGGTAATCAAATAATAGTATTTCCGTCAGAAAACACAAAGATATCCACAAAGATTCGTCTCTCAAGTTACCTACTTCACAGTAATGTAATGGGCATGAGTACGTATCCAAAGTATCTAATGAATCACAGTTAGCATAAGCAATAGAACAATGGGTACGCAATTTAGTAAATAACAATGAATTACGTGTTCTAATTTATTCACAATAGTAAATTAATAATGACAGCATCACAGAACATCTGTCCGCATAATTAAAGCTCCCACACGGTCTTAGGGAAAGCCCGATCCTAGGTATTTATCTCTAACCACAAGTCCCCACGCTTTCTATGTCAAACTGACAGTTCCATCTGCATACTGTTCAGGTGGTTTCAATAGTTTGACTGATCGGTGTCTATCTAATGTCTGAACGAACTTTTTCAGTCATGTTTATTAAGAAGTCCGAAAATTGATTGATTGACTCTAAAAATTGGTCGACTGATGAAAATTTAGAACCATTTTCGGGCTTTATTACTATAAAACCTGAATCAAATGCTAAATTAAATGAATGATTTTAATTTATTTATTTTTATTGGTTTTTTTTTTTTTTTTGTAGTAATACATGATCAGTAAAAATAACTTATATGATTAATTTCAAGTGTTTTCTGATGCTCTTCTCGTAAACCACTAAGAATCTATACGAGCTCGTGATCTCAACAAGTCTAAGCATCTCTGAACTAAATCATATAAATTACTCCAAAGATAATATTCAAATTTAGATCATTTTTAATTCAAATTAAGACAGTTTGTTAAAATTATTTAATTAGAAGTAAAATTTTAAGAGAGGGCAAGGAATTTAATTTAAATTTATTTCTGAAGCGATAAGGATTGTTTCCAAATGTTTTATGGATTATTAATTGCTTTTGAACTATATTACTTCAACTAAAAATAGTGACTAACCGCTTAATGAAGATATTTATACGTTTATTCTACATTTGCTGGTTTACTACTGAAAATTACGTGAGGTTTTGTATAATTAATATTTTTAATATGCTTTAAACTTTTGAGTTCCATTTATATATCTGGTAATAGTTTTTAACTTACTATAGATATTTTTTTTTTTATTTGTTTGAGATATTATCCTAAAAACGAAATTTAATTTCATGGTTTCAGAGCCATTTTCAAATAAAAATTAAAAGTCAACCTTTCAATAAAAAATTTGATGCAAAATATAATTTTTATAATGAAAATATGAAAAAGTGTTGTTGATCATAAAACGCAGTAATTTAAATAGCATTCTCAGTCTTGAAAACAATTATGTAGGCTATTGATTTTTAATATATATCAAAGGGAAAAGGCCTAACGTATACAATACGCACATCAAAAGCCTGAAGAAAAAAAAATAACTGAACAAGGTCAATATCTCATCATTAGAATCGCATCAATACCTTCACATTCTTCAATCAATGAAGTTTGAGTAGAATATTGCGGGGATCGGAAAGTAATGCCGTTTATTTTTTACACTAAATTCAATCAAATAAATTTTAAAATTTTTTTTTATTTTTAATGAATAATGCAATCACCCTCATTGTCAACAACTTTTCGCCATCTACTATGCAAATTTTCAATGCCGGACCGATAGAAATCAATTGGTTTTGAGTAAAATACCTGGAAATGGCATTTTGAATATCATCAAAATTTTCAAAATTTTTGTCACATGGTTGTAGCGATCAAAATAAATTAAAATCCGATGGTGCAATGTCGGGAAAATATGGTGGGTGAAGCAGTACCTCCCACCCCACATCTTTAATTTTTTTCTAGGGTTCTTCTTAAGCAGTGCTGTTTTTCATTATCGTGTTGCAGAATAATGCATTTTCGGTTGACAATCGCTGAGCACTTTTCAATTAAAGATTGATTTACTCTATCCAGTTTTCACAGTAGAGATCTGCATCCATAGTTTGTTCAGATTTCAGTACTTCAAAATGAACGATGCATATGGAATTGAAATTCAGTTGAATTCAGAATGAAAGTTGCATATGGTAGATATAGCTTTGGATCCTTCAAACAGATTATGGGTTCCAATTACTTGTTCTGTATACTTAGCAATCTGCTGAAAATGTTCGTGGATGGTCGACTAAAGTTGATTAAGAATATTTGAGAGTTCCTCGATTGTCTGACACTGGTTTTTTTCCAATTCCACCCTTAACACGCCATTGTCTAAAGTGGCTGGTCTTCTTGATTGCTACAAGTCGGAAAGATCAAAATTACCAGATCTGAGCTTAGAAAACTACCTTTGGCATTTAAGAACTCTAATACAATTGTATAAACATTGCAAATGCTTTTTGATAACAATTGTTGCGTTGTTACTTCCTTGTTAAACTCAAAAAGCATACAATGCCAGATACCTCTTCTCTTAGATGGCCATTTCACACAAAATTGGAAAAAAATGTAATATTTAATTATTTACAAGTAAACTTAAATTGTCTTTGGCACAGCTTTGGAAGTTCACAATGAGTTGATAAATGATAAATATTAACAAGCACAGAAACGGCATTACTTTCTGGTACCCCCTAATATGTATTCAATCCAATTTTTCTCTTTCACAAAGGTACCAAACTTCAGCTAGCAAAAAAATATGATGGAGTATAGGTGGTTTGTCAATGCATGCACAACTCTAAGCACTGATAGCATGATGTATGATAGCACATCTTCTCAATCCATTTTAAAAGATCTTCCAATTCTTCGAAGAAATACGATCCATCCTATTTTCTTTCCACCTTAAGTTTTTTATTAAATAATTTTGCTGAATGTCAATTCGTGCATTCAATCAAATTAGTATGCGACAATTTGAATGATTACATTCAAATTGTCGAAAGCATGCATTCGTAATAATTCCTTATAACTCTAGTGTTTACTAAATCAGCATGCTAAATGAATATGTGTTTTTTATTTGAGGTTCAACTGTGTTTCTTTTTATGTGTGAGCAGTCCACGCTGTTTTCCCTTTTTTATGTCTCCCTACAATATGAAATGAAAACACCTTTTTTTCTTTTTAGAAAGAGTGGATCGCTGTTAAAGACAGCTAATCAATTCACCTTTTCTGTCCTTTTACCTTACTGCATGTGATCCTCTTGTGATGTGCCTCTATTGTAGAGATCCACTAAGTATTACCTCTGGCTTTACTGTAACAGCTTCTCGCGCACAACTTGGAGACCAAACCACTTAATGAAACTGATTCGTTTCTGTTTGGTTGTTCCTCAAAGTTGACTTTGTTTATGTTTGTGCTGAGTGTCTTGATAACATTGTTTTGCTTGTTGAATTTGAAATGCCAGAGTGGCAGTTGATTTCCTGTGTTCGCATTGCAGGCAAACAATCGGGCTAGTCTAAATAGACGGGCCGTACCTCCCTGCAGATGTCTCGCTAATGTCACTGCAGCCAATGTGAGTGCAACTGAAATCAATCCGCCCAATTCTAATCCCTCTTCCACAAAATGCCTTAAATGCTAGTCTTTGCTTTCTTAGACAGTTCCTTACTTTCTTCTATTTTTACGAGTTATTTCGCTAAACAAACTGCATTGGCCAGCTAACTAGATTGGCAAGGTAAGTAATCTGTCGAAATGAAAACAAATCAGATAAAAACATTGGATTTTAGCTAAACAGCGGCTAAATTCTTTGCAATTTCTACTTTTAAAAAAAAGCTAGATTCGATACAAATTCTATCCAAATTCTCGTATTCAAATTACTCTAATGGATTCCTGCTGAATTTGCATATCACCTAGAAAATGACCCAAATTTAGAAAGATTAATTTTTACAAGTGTCTTAATATTGCATATGTAAATAATACATCATACAGAATCAAATGTCTTCTTTTTTCTTCAATAGTTTTATCATAAAAAGATGACCAGAAAAGCAGCTTTTTCTTACAAAATCTCCACGTAAGAAACATGAAAAGCTTCTTTCACTGTACAAAAGGTAACATTGTTCAATAATGGAAAATAACATTTTGAGGAGAGAATTTGAAAAAGAGGAAATAGCATATTTCATAATAGCAATTATCCGAATAAGTAATTGACGATATCGTATTAGATTAATTAAAAGAAGTTAACCAAGTGAAAGATTAAAAATGTACCCTATATTTGTGTACAATGAAATGAAATATGTGTTTATAAACACAACTAACTTAACAAAGCTAAAATATGTTAACTTTTCTTGGAATTTTTAATATTCGTTCATAATTCCGTTCAAAATAATAATGGCTAAGAATTTAGGTTTCAAATATTTGAAACACTTCTTTAATGGATTTATAACTTTGGATGTGAACACTAAGTTAGAATTAGAGATTTTATTTCATTAAAAAAAAAAAAAAAGGCTTGTAAGAAAAAAATTAAACATTTAAGGAAATTTCAACGAAAGATAGTTTCTAAATAGTATGAAAATGAAATAACTAAATTAATAAATAAATAAAGCTTGTACTTAAAATTGTTTGATGAAAAGGTATACTTAAAAGCTGCTTATAAGGTAAATTTACAGGCCATTTGAAAAAGACTATTTATCATGTATGCATTCACCACTACAATTTAAAGACTGAAAAAACATCATGTACTTTATCTAGTTATTGTTAAAAGTTAACACAGGTATTTGATTTCGAAGAGTAAAATAAGTCATTCTCATTTTGGTCAAAATATTTCATATTTATAAAGCAGCAGTAAATGGAAATGCTTTTTTTCACTATGCTGATTCTTCTTCATTTTTCAATATTTTAAATTTTTCTTTTGATCCTGTATAGCTTATTTTTGTACAAATTGCATTACTCAATTTAATAGAATTGCTATGCAAATTTTTTTTAGCACTTTATGTGTTGGAAATAAAAATTTTTAAATTATCTTGTACACAAAATGGACGAATAAAAAAGTAATTTGTTTCTTAATTATTTGTTTAATTCTTTACTTTTCATCTGCGGAAATATGAATAAATAATTTCCATAATTAAAATATAAACATACATAGACTTATATTTTCACTCCCTAAATAAAAATTTACAAAATACGGAACATATTATACAAATTCATCTTTTCAGGGGTTGAAAATTACTCATTTAGGAAATAATCTGGAAATAAAATGCACACTATATGAATTTTGGCAAAATTAAAACTATTAAACAATTTTTAATAACAAACAACACGAAACTAATTTAAAGCACTATAAATTAACACGCATAACAATGAACAATATCATAAATAATAGCAGTTTAAATCTTTTAATTTATTCTATTTTTGTTTATAACTATTTTATGATTGATGGTTTCACGTGCTGTTTAGGGATTAACTTCTATGCAGTATCTTTGGGCGGATGTCTGTGCAGTGTTTTGAAAATCTAAATTATTCTTTGTAAAATTACATAAGATACAAAGAAATGGATGGTAATCTAAAGGTACTAAAAAGGGAGCTACGATTAAAATTTCACAAACATAAAAAGTCAATATTATAACGAAAGACGATTAATATTTTTCCTGTATCTAAATCTTTACTTTATAAAACGAAATATCGGTTAACATCCATGATGAAATATATTTGGAAACTTGTACTTACTTTTTATATTACTAGAATTAAGTAAGAAAACTATTAAGTTCGATCTTCAAAAAAAAAATGCAAAATACTTTGTATAAAACTCTATTTTTGTTAGGTTTTATAAAACCAATATTACTAATATGTGACGCAATAGTCAATTTAATCCTTTTGAAGGCCACAATATTTTTCAAAATTACGCTACTCAAATATGTCACCTTCTCCAGTGAAGACCGATTACCCCGTCGAAATTCGACAATTAAGTTTGTTTTTCTACCTCATAGGTGGTTCCTTTTTCTGAACTATATAATATTGAAAAAAATAGTTAATAATAGTTATGAAGGTGTCTAAAAAATGTAACCAGAAATGGGGGAAAAAAAAGGTGAAGGTCGAAAAACGAGATTTCTAAGCAGACCACCTACAATGCAACGACCCACTGGCTGTCAATTCGTTTCCAATAATAACAGAAAGCTTTTAAATTCCCGCCGATAAATAATTTCTCCTCAGCGTCAGTGTCCGGACACTTTAAACCCAGAAAAGGCGATGTCTCATTCAAATCACTGAATGGGTTAACTTACTTGATAATGACATAAGAATCCTATTAATGATGTCAAGGAGGACCCAACTTCAATCTTTACTACCCATTACAATCAAGCAAAATAGCTCTTCATTCAGAAACCAAATAGTATTATAGCAAATAATAATAATAATAACAATAATAAATAAATAAAATAAAATAAAATAAAAAATATTTTCTAGTCGCCCTAAAATCGTTAGCAATAAAAAAGTTTTATTTAATTGCAAGTTAATAAAATTGTATAATTTAAAAGCAACATTTTCTAACAATAATTTTATATTGTTTTTAACTTAATACAGTCTCAATTTTAAGCATTTACTCAATATTCAATTTAATGCATTTTTTCCTTAGCTGTAAGTATCTTCTTAAATTAGTCCAAGAACACTTGAACACATCACCCATCAATAACAACAGAATTTAAATTGCAATGGAACCAATACATAATTGTAGTTATTTATTCTTATGTTACTACAAACCCATCCCAATCGTATCAGAATATAAGATCACATTATGTTATCATCAGTCGGAATTTGTATTTTACAAATATTGAGATAACTTCCCGAGTATTTTTAATATGCCGTTTACAATTTATTTTTGTGCCGTTATTTTTAAGTCTCAGTAATTTTCATTTGTGTGACATGAAATGTCTATTTTCATTTAATTTTAAAATCAAAAAATAAATGGTGTAATTTTTAATATGATCAGCAATACGTAA